>WEIU01008655.1:89405-111220 GCA_013389925.1 Aegithalos caudatus
CCCGGCCCCGACGGGCGCCGTCCCGTCCCGTCCCGTCCGCCCGCGTTTGCAGCAGCGCTCGCCCGCCGCTGCTGACGGCCCGCGTTGGACGGGCTGGTCTGCCCTCTGTCCCGCGAAATGCCCAGCACGTGGCTCGGGCAGCACCAGAAACCCGTGGGGGAAATAGGATACAGCTTTGGGCCACTGAAAGAGTTTTGACCGTGTAGGTTGAACTGTGTGCTGAGCTTTTCATAACCTAGGGAAACACAAATGTGTGCAGATTTAACATTTCTTCTGGATGGGAAGTAGCACAATTTTAAGTAGACGCTCTGACTGGCGTGTGAGGCAGGCACACAGTGCAGTGGAACCTGGCCTGCGGCGTGCCCAGCCCGTATTTTAGTACACTCAATAATTGTGATCTATTCACAAATCAGTGTGAAAGACCCTAACTTGAGACAGAAGAGTTTAGAATAATCAGTCTCAATCATCATCACTGATCAAGTCAATGGTGTTAATTAGTCAATACATATTGGAAAATACTTGAATTATTTTACATTGGTCTTGATTGATGCTTTAAAATGTTTGAAGTTGCATTTTTCAAACAAGGAATTTCAGATCAGTTAATGGGTTTCTCAAGGTAAATCTTTACAGAGTTAGTCAGATTATTGCTGCAAGGGTGGTATCACCTCTGTCAGGTTCTCCCTGTCACCTTCTGTGCCTGCTTCAGTGCCAGTTCTTGACATTTCTGTGACTCTTCAATGAGCCATTACAGCTCCTGAAACTTTGAAAAACTTACATAAGGGAAAATGTTTAATGTTCACAGTGTCCGCTGTTTGGTGATCTGAAATGGCTTACCAGCTGCACAGAAAAGCACCAGACTTGATGCAAGGGACAGGGTAAAACTAGGAGTAACTAGTGCGCTCTTAGGTCAACTCACCATTACACAAGACTTAACGCTCACTAGAGGAACTATCTATTAATTTTCCCAGGAAGGGGGTGGACTTTAATTTTCCTTTACTGATATATAATGAAAAAGGATATGGTTTTGTCAGTTTAAGTAATTCTGTTGCATGAGTAGCAAGCCAAATGCCATAGCCCTACCACTTGCTGAGTAATAGAGGCACTGCTTTAAAAGTTTAAAGCACGGGTTATGTATTACCTTTACTTTAACATAGCATAAACCAGTATTGCCATCCATGAGTCAGTCCTGAAATGCTGTGAGTTGTAATCCCAAAGTGGTAGTGTGTCATGTTGGAATTGCCCAATCTAATGCCTCACCGATACTGCAACAGCAGGGCACTAATCCAGCAGGATCTAATGACTGGGAATAGAACAGTAGGATGGAGAGTGGGAAGCTTAATTCTCAGAAGTAATTTTAATATCACTTGTCTGATATATATTAGGGCAGGAGATGATTTTTGAGTCTCAAGTTATAACTGATGCTATCAGCTAATCAGTGAACTATCATCTTTGGTGTGGGTTGATTTCAGAATTTTCTGATTTAATCAAGAAACAAATTTAGAAGAGTGCTGCACTGTAACTGCATTTAAATTTAGCTGCTATTTTTTTTTAATTAAATTTTGCCTTCATGTTTTACTGAAGGCCACCTTTTTAAGATTCATATTGAAAACACATTTCATAACAAACCAGTAATTTAAGTAATGACTTGGACCCAAGTTAGTATTCATACAACTCACTGAGTGTACTGAATATTAACAGCAAAGGTTTTCAGCAGTAACTGTTTTTCTTGTTACTGGTTTTTGTGGACAACTGCTTCAAGATTAATGTAACCAGCCTGGATGATTTGTTCTCAGTGGGTGGGCACCTTCAGAAAGCTCAGAGCCCTGGAATCACAAGAATTCTGAGAATAGAGGGCACAGGAGAACTGAGGGCTGTATCCCTGCCTGTGGCAATACACAAGACTAGAGAGTGAGGCAGACTTGCTCAGCATGGCTGATCTGATACACAGGATGCCATGGCAGGAGCAAACAGAACTTTGAGATTGCAGAAGATGGGATTTAACCTGCTTAAGGCCCAGTGATTCAATCAAGACCTCTGTAAGCAAGACATGTTTTAAAATGTATGAGTTGTCTGTGTAATTCTGAACCTGATTTTGTAATAGAAAATTATTAACCTTCCTGAAATGGTATATAAGGTTTGGTTAAATCTGAGTAAAATCGAGTTCTGATCACCGAATCAGTCTTCCCATCTCTCCGTCAATCATCAATACCTGCCCACAGCATACAGCATACAATCTGCCCCAGGAGACTTTAATTTGACCTCCCCTCTGGGATACTTTCAGGTCCCACCCTCACCCAGGGATTACTAGGTGTCTTAACCAGGTAAGATGTCAGTGATAGCAGGGCACATAAGGATGCACATAAGGATGAGCCCAGTCCACACTGGTTGGGTCAGCATAACACAGCAGGTCTGAGTGCTTCACCTGATGGTTTGGGAACTGGAGTGAGAGAAAAGCAAAAGTGTCTTGTGGACTAAAGTCTTGTGTGTGTAAAACTTCAAACCATCAGTATTTTTAACAATCACAGCAGTAACATAGTGACACTTGCAACACATAAGAGTTTTCCTCCATTTATTTATTCCAAATAAATTGGTTAAAATTAGGTATATGGATACCCCTAAAGGCAATATCATTGTTTTAAGGCTTTTAATGGCTTGAGATCAAAAATTTTAGTAAGAACAGTTAGGAAAGTTGGTCACGTGTTTTGAAAACACAATTTTATAATTAAATCTGTATTTCTGATATGTGAAAGCATTAAACACCTAGTTACTTAAAAGCAAGGTAGACGAGTTGCCGAAGGCAGAGATTAAATTTTATAAAGTTATTTCTGTAGTTCCAGTAAATAAGGTATGATGAATGGCTGTGTGGGCAAAGGAAACTTGTGGGTGTTGTATTTTTTGACTTTACCAAGGACTTTGATGCAGTCTCCCACAGTACTTTTATAGCTGAATTGGTGAGTTCTAGATTGGATAACTGTGTCATAAGACTGCTGGAAAATTGGCTGGGCTGTCAGGCTTGAAGTGTGGTGAACAGCAGTATGGCTGCTTGACTCTGGGATCAATACCAGTACCCTTAATTTCTGGTTGACAACCTTGAAGAGTGAGCACTAGCTCAGCAAATTTGATGACCATGATAAGTTGAGAGGAGCATTTAGTATGCAGGAGGAAAAGGGTGACCATTCACAGGTGGGTGTACAGCCTGGAGAAACCTAATGAAACTGAACAAAAATCAAGTGTAAAGCCCAGTATCTGACACAGGTAAAATGGACCAATACAGGCTGGAGCAGTGTCTAGAATGCAGTGCTGTAGAAGACACAGCACCCTGGTGAAGAAGCTGCCATGAGCCAGCAACAGCTTACAGCAGCAAGCAACACTGACAGGCTCCTGGGCAGCCATAGCAAGGGCATTGGCCAGGAACCCGAGGGAGATGGTTCCTCCACTCTGTTCAGCACATGCTCAAGTGCTTCACTTTTAACTCCCAAGCAAGTCCCAAGGGCTGCATTAGGTCAGGAACTTGCCTTTGTTCAGGCTGGAGAAGGCATAAGGAAAGGTTAGTGCTGTAATCAGCTATGTAATATGAAAGTCTAAATTAAAGATGGAGAGGCCAAACTTTCCTCCAGAGTGCCTGATGGAAGGATGCAATAGAATGGACCTGCATATAAAAATGTTTGGTTTAGTATAAGGGGAAATATTGAGCTGAGTCAAGTTGGGCAAATGTTGCCCAGAGGGGCTGTGAAGTCTCCATCCTTGGACATAATCACAACAGGAGCAGAACTGAGGCAGAGTACTGTGCTCCAGACTGGACCTGTTTTGAGCAGGAGGTGGATCAGACCATGGGATCCCTTCCAACCCTCACCATTCTATTGTAAGCTGGTCAGCATGGTTTTTGTAGCAGAAGGTAGGTTTACTAATTCTTTTTAAAGGATTATGGATTTATTCAGGGAATATTAAAAATAGGCTATTCCAAGTGGTTTTAAACAAACCAATCAAATGACCCTTGGAACCTAGAGGAATCCATTCAAATACAGGGGTTTAGATTTGAGATAAGAGCTGTGATTTATTATCTACACAATGATAAAAATACCAGAGATGGCAGTAGCTTAGAATGACTTTTAAGATCATTTAAAGTAATCATCTGAAGATAAGATTTGAGACCAATATTGTAGTAGAAAAGACTTCAAATAAATTTGGAAATAAGAATGCCTTAGGAAATCAGGTAGTAGTAGATCATGCACTACATAGCTTAGTAAAACTTCTAGGACTGCCATTATCAAAAGATGTTCAGTGTTCAAAGAAAGAAAACCAAGCTGTGAATAGAAAAGCCAAGCCAAAACAGGATGCTGAGGGAACTTAATATATAAAAGGGAGAGAGCTGAGATAAGGCAGTAAGTATGAGAAGGCTGTTGTATATGGTAGAAGAAGGGAGGAAAAGCCTAGGGAGCCCAAGAACTGGCAGATGAAGCAAGGTAAGTTCAACAGCACCATACTATCAGCTGGGAAAATTAACTAAACTTTGGAACAATGTAAAAGGGAAGATCATGGATATATCACATTACAAACTGTAAAATGGGGTAGGCATCATTCAAAAAACGGTTTTAATCCATTTTGAAAGACTGGATACACATGAAGAGAATAACATCAGGTTGAGCAGGACACCACTACTTGCCTGTTACTGATTTAAATGTTGTTTTTCCTCTGTGTGCTCCAATGTGAACTCTTGAAGACTGTAACACCTTGATTGTTTTAACACAACTTTTTGTTTTGATGGTTTGTAGATGAAACTAAAGGGTATGAGCTACATGCAAAACCTCGAAACGGGAGGGACAAGAAGACACAAGTACCTATATTCCTGTTGTAAATACAGCTCTTAGCAACAAAAAATGCTTTTGCTAGTGTGAAGTCTTTAGCAGTCTTTAAAGCTGACAAGTGGCAGACTATAGTAACAGAAATTGTTGCAGTGTACTTTGGATGGAACCTTTTAATTTGAAATATTTAAGCTCTATAGTTGATAAGCTTGTTTATACTGTAGATATACCCCACTACTTGTTTTACTACTTCTGAAATCCTAGTTTTTCCACTTACAGATCCATATAGTAGCTACATATCATAAAAAGATCAAGCACAGATTTTATATTTATTTCCATATATTGAAGTTACACTTCAAGTGGTTAGATCCTTTCTTTCACATTTATCACCTTAAGCACACACCTGCAGTAGTTACCACAAAATATGCACCTATTACCATTCAAACAGACTGGTTGCTGCTGTATTTTTTCAGTCTTCTACAAATATCACTTGCCAACAACAATTTCTAGTTATTTTCTCTATATTTCTTCTACATGAAATGGAGATAAGTTGTAAGATGTTGGCATTCTGTCTGCTGCAGGTCCAGCCAATATTAGAATGTGCAGCAGCTTTAAAACTCAATAGTAAAGTGTTAAATAATTAGCAGTATCAAAGCATCTCAAGGATTTAACATCTTGAGTTATTTTATACTGTGCTACAACCAGGGTGACTAATTTACACAGAAATGTCTATTCTACATAACTCTTCATTAAAAGGGTTTGTCTTCAGAGTCTTTTTAAACACTTCACGCCATTGTGCAACTATGACTTTAATGGAATAAAGATGATGACCATTAGGACTATTTATTCAAACATTAGGAGTCTTCCATTAGAAGGTCATGATATATAATCTGATTCTTTCTGATCAGCTGAAAAGTACAGAATGCATAGAATTTCCCAGTGCCCTCTAATATTTTCACAGAAAAATACTTCAATTTATACAAATCCATACTTATCCTTTCTACATAAAAACCTGAATTTCAAAGAATCTTTGTATATTCCTTATGGAGTCAGCCAGAAAATTATTTTTTCTAGACCTGTAAATAGCCTCTTTTAGAAGAAATGCCTGGTATCTTTGGTTTACTTACATGCTTACATGGATGAGGAAAAAAACAAAGTCTGAAAGGGAATGACTACCTAATTACCTGAGGTTCATCTTTCATTTCTCCTAATGTGAACTTTGGATAAGATCAGCTGTTTTGTAGGTGAAAAGAGAAATTCGCTACAAAACAATGAAACACAATGCTTATTTTAGTAGTGCATATTAAATAAGACAAGGCTTGATTAGTAAAACTAATTCTTAAGGATAGTTATAAAGACAAAACTGTTAATTTTACTTGTTCCAGAGTTAGTAATCCTACTCTTTCTGTATCACCACCTTCTTTATAAATATAAAGTGTTACAAAAATATTCACAACAGTATTTCTATATTAATCTATTATTCCATATATTATTTTGAAAAAGTGCTTAAAGAGGCAAGTATATGAACTGCAAACTCATATCCTTCCAGTTGCCTAAAGCCCTGATCCAGTTGTTTAAACCCTTGTTCAGTACAGAACAAGGAGGTGACAACTTTCATTTTTCCTCCTACAAATGCTCTTCCTACTTTTACGTTTTCCTGTCAAATTAAGTAACAGTTGCTTGAAAAGTACAGTGTGACTTATGTTCAGTGTCAGATAAGCAATGTAGTTACTTCTAAATAGGAAGTTTCATCTCTAATGTAAGGCTTTGAGAAGTATTTGATTGCTTTCATTTTTTACCCTTCTTCTCATTATCCAATACTTTATATTCATCTAGCACAGCATGGCCAGTTTCCTTTGCAGTTCTCTTTACAACAGATTTGATACCAATATTTTCAATGTTAAATGCTGTAACACCAACATTGATTGCAGAATTCATAGCGTTGTCTGTAGCATGGCCAGCATCCTCTCCATACCTAAGGAAAGAGAGATTGTAGATTTGTACACTTAATATTTTAATCTTCACTGGAATTATTTTGAGAGCAAAAATTCAGGCATTACCAAGAAAAAATAATAAGCACAGTGCTCAAATGTCTAAAGAATAAAATTAGAATTTATGAAGCCATTTGAATAAAGGCTGCTCCTCTATCAGATCAATTGCTCTTTGAAAATACCAATATGCTTCTACTCTTTTTCTTCAAGAATTCTTCCAGTCTTTCTCCATTTTCCCTCCCTAATTTTGAAGTGTAAAAAACATATCTATAGAATGATAAGAAGGAAGGGGAGAGAAGTTTTGTGCAATAAGTAAAGGTTCTTTTTCACCTTAGTTCTTAGGTAAAATTCCTACATCCTCTATATAGAAAGCCAACTGTATCCTGGGCTGCATCCAAAGCAGCATGGCCAGCGGGGCGAGGAGGGGATTCTGCCCCTCTACTCTTCTCTCGTGAGATCCCCACCTGGAGTCCTGCAGCATTCAAAACCCCAAAAGGCTCAACAAAACTGTCCCGAGGACATGATGAAAATTATGAAGAGATAAAAACCTTTGGTCTCTCCCATGGGCTGTGAGTACAGCTTCTTTATAGTTTAGTGGGCAAGCTGGCAGTCTCAGACTAATCGCTCAATTGTGCACAGAGAGCACGGTGAAGGAGGACAAGAGTACAGTGAGAGCAGTGACTCCAACTGTTCTGGGCAGCCAGACATTTCTCCAGAGAGCACTGCAGTCAGACAAACCAGGGCAAAGGGAAGTATTCCTGGCAGCATCAGAATCCCAGCAGTCAGCAGAGTTTCATTTTCCCTGTGGTTGTTATGGCCAGAGACTCTTTGAGGACCTCAAGATAAGGCTAGAGAGAGGCAAAGAATATCAAACAGTCCAAAAATCTGTAATATATCAGTACAGCAGCCAGAACGTGTGGCTAGAACTATCAACGAGACCAAATAAAAAGAATTAGTGGGTTTTTTGTTTTGCCTTTAATTCTGTGATAGAGCAACAGCCTTGAATCATCAACATTGGATTTGCAGGTCAGAGAATTAATCTCACAGCAGAAGTATTTGTCAGTTTGATTAGTTTGACAATTTGATTATTTTCACCTCAGGAACATCATAAGCCAGTATAGTATCAGTAAGATAAGTAATCACATTTAAAGTAGGATTGCAGCTTATCCAGTACAGTGAGACTAACAACTTCTTAATGTCTGATAAGTAAAATTTTAGTTTGCCTGCCTTAATTGCATGATTTTTAACTCCTTTTTTTAACTTGTGCAGATATATACACTGCATCTATTTAAATAGTTTTTTAAAAAAGGTAGTAGCATGGAACTTTTACGTCCCATAGAATTTACTTCTGAAGCTATGTTTTCTGCCCATTCCACCCAACATGCATATGATGAGCATCTCTTTAAAATTCCATCCACAAGGGTACTGCAGTTTTAGCCTTTCTTTATTTAGAGACACTGATGGTGCCCCTTTCACTTTGTTTCCATTAAGTGGAATTTGGCTCATTCACCAGTACTTTGAGTGGCAGACATCTTTGTCACTGAATTAAAAAAAACAGCTTACAAAAGGGAGATCATGTAAAATTTTAACATAAGGACAGATTTTAAAGATTACATATCACATATTTTCAATACATTGCAGTTAGCTGCAACAGGTACTTATTGTTTTTCACTCTTAGTGTCTGTTGTCTGCTGATTTCCATATTTCCTATATTTGTATCTAAAACAAAAACATTAATATGAATTTATGTGAAATAAGTACCAATACAATTTCTTCTGACATTCCTACTGCAAACAAACATTAGCAAGAAACCACAACTGACTACAACTTTGCTTTTTGGCCTCCTATTTGAAATGCATCACAACACAACCCTGAATGCCAATCTGCTTAATACTGTGTGCTGATGTTTATCTTGTTGCCATTGGCTTGTAGCCTGCATGCACTTTCAGCAATTCTTTTAATATCTCTTTTGCTACACTTAACACCGATTCTATTGAAGCTGCTTGTTTCTGCTTACTCTTCACTTTCTATTAAACCTACTGCTCTTTTTGTGAGGGGTGCATTTCATGTTTCACAGTTATTTCAATATATTCCTTTATCCTCCACAGCATATTCCACTACATGCATACAGCTTTTATCTTTCCATGAACTTAGTAACATCATCCAGCTTTCATCTTTCCATCAACTTAATAACATCATCTTAATCCCAAATGTCATTGTCCTCTTCCCTACTATCTTTTTCAAAGAATATCTGTATTCTGCAAGTTGAGGCTGTTCTATATTGCTATATATGCCTTAGGTTTCCTTGGTTTTTTGTACTGCCTTGCTTTAGCCAAACCTGCTGATAGTTGAGGTTCTTCTATTTTTCATAGATTTAGCTAAGTTTGCATAAATTCAGGATTAGAGCTGAGAGGTTTAAACTAATAATTTTTTTCATAACAATATTATACCACAGAGCAAAGATATAAATCTGAACATGATTTGTAACACAGCCTGAAGCTGTAATACTTCTACAAAGAATGGAAAAATACTTCCTACAATCATTTACTCGTTTCAGATTTTTGCATACAGGAGATGCTCATTACTGTGCATTTACCACCTTATCATGTGCTACATAATTATAGCAAAGGAGGCATTTCAGTTGGCTTCCCTGCACTTTCATAAGCTTTTTTTGCCAGCATTCAGAGACAATAACAGTGTGCTGTAGAAGATTAAAACAAAAAAAATATAACTTACTTGTATTTGACCGTTTTTACAGTCTCAGTTGAAACACTTTTAGCAATGCACTTCGCTGCACTTTCTAAACCTTGCCACACTGTTGAAAACCCTGTAGAAACAATCAGCTTATTTGAGTTCATACCACTGAAAATATGCCATTAAAAAAAGTGTAAGGAATTTTTATTACCTTGAACTCCACTTGCTGCTACAACCAGAGCACCATCAAAAGTAGATTTCCCATCTTTATCTTTCTTTAGGGATTCTGGAACTAATTTGCTGCCATGTTTCTTCACATGCGGAGCCAGCTCCTTTCCAACACAGCTCGCTATAGAACACACCCCTTCAACTATATAAAACAAGAGTATGCAGATTACTTAGTGAGAACATAGAACAGCCTCCTTTAAAAATCTTTTTGCATAATTAACAGGAAGCTTCACCGAAGTCTTAAGTGATGCTTCTAAGTACGCTTATATGAAAGACAGACTTTAATCCACATGTAAGTGCCAAACTGATACAGAGAAACCTTGTTTTTCAGGTTCTACGCAGCTCCAAATCCTAAGACACAAGTAGGGTTGGCCTTGTGACTGACTAACAAGTACCTTAAAGAGCATACATATATATCTCACACTCAAATTTCAAGAAACTGTTTCCACTGCTTTGTTATCTCTAACCTGTACATAGAAAAGCTGCTGCTTTTTTGACTTGTCTTCTGTAGAAGTCTTTCTTACAAGCACTCCAGTTCTTCAAAGTAGTTTTATAAGATCAGCACAATTTACTTTTGAACTTGAGTCAAAAGTAATGATGTCACTTGACAGTAAATATAAAGATTATATGTAAACAAAAAACAAAATTAAGTTGCTGAGAGCTGTTAGGGTTGTCAGGCACCTCTGAATAGCAGGCCATTTCTATTTTGATATTTATACATAGTTAGATAGACTTGTTTCACGTGTGCATGTTTAAAGATACGCACACACACATTCTCTTGTGGTACTGTGTGTTAATAACCAGTGAGAGTAGAGCTTTTAAAAAACACGGTTATCAACTTTAAAAAAAAGAGACACCACTTTGAATTAACTGTCTAAAGCTTTCAAAGGTTGTCAAACTTAAGGCTATACAGACTATTCTTTTAAAAAAGAAAAGGATGTCTCAAGGCAAAGAAATATGTACTAGTCTTAAAGCAAGTATCTTTCAGGAAATAATCAGGCACAAGCTACTAATCTCTGAATTTTACCACATCAGTACCTCCTCTAGTTTGCTGGCTAGATAAACCAGCTTGCATTTTACAAAGTTTTTTATTATTTAAGGCAAAAATATTATATTCTGTGTGATGGAAATTTTTACCTAAGAATTGGCTGACTTTCACAGCTCCTCCAGTAGCCTGTTTTGCTACGTGAAGTCCCTTTGCTACAGTTGGGTTGACTTCCACAGGCTTTTCTTCTGGTTGAATGTGCTCTCGCAGTTTAGAGGCTCCTTTGTGAATAGCTTTACCCGTGTATTCTGCTCCTTTCATTAGGCCCCAGCTTACCCAAGATGCACCTTCAAGACAAAAATGGTTTTTCTTAGTATGTACAATTTTATGGACTGTGATTCCTTCAGCTATCCCTCCTCTGCAGAAAAAGTTTAGAAACATTCCTGATTACAGTCTGCAATTATGTTTTCCCCCGAACTGGCCAGCACAGAAGTCCTGCAGTAATTTCTGCATCTACACCACCACTTTTTACATTCATTTTAGTTAAGTTTAATACAGCCAGCCCACATCCAAGTGTCAGCCTAATACAGATACTCAGTTTTTAATGGATATGCAAGCACCAGCTGAGCCAGAAGTGATAGAACTGCAGATCTCAATGCTATTAACACTCAGGAAAACATACAAACCCAACCCTCTAGCCCCTTTGCAGATTCATATTTATTACAATCAACTGGTGGTCATTACTATATTCCAAAGCTTCTCAGAGGAAAAACTACCCATGTTTATCTGCAGAAATCACAACAGATGCCTGCTGTAATATGTGTTCATAGAGGGGTAAAATTGTTCTGTCACAGTGGTTTGAGTCCCAGCAGGTGATATTCTAAGAGTCAAATGAGGAGCCAAACTTATTTGCAATGAACAAACTGTTGGCAATGGATTTATATTCTAGATGGTTTTCATAAAGCTCATCAAGGCATCCTTTAGCAGATCCACACTGGAACTAGTGAAGAACTACTTCTGATCACTCAGCTTCTATCAGCACCCATGCATTTAGGTGAAAATACTATTTAAATACCACTCAACATTGGTTTCTATTCAACACAGTCCCCTTATTACAGCTGTACCTGACAAGATTCCATGTGCAACTTTCTCACTCCATTCTGGTAATTCTTTCTGATCTTCTGCTTCTTCAGGTTGTGGCTGGATATGTACAGTCTGAGGCAAATGAACTGCATCGCTAGAGGCTTCAGAAGGCTGACAAGTGAAAGCAAACATCTGAGCATCTACTTGGAGATGTATCATCAGCATTTCTGGTTTAGATCATACACATCCATTATGCAAACAAACATACACATCCTAAAGTTGTGCATGCCTTGGGTAAGTGTAGAGGAATTCAAGCTAAATTTAACAATAATTTTTTCCACAAAGCTCCTAGATATCAAAAAAAGCTTATCAGACAGGTCATCTTTTTTGTACACTTTTTTCACCCAGCTACAATGAAAAGATTTGCTTGCCAATGCAGCCATATTGCCAAATAGCTAAACAGGGAAAATTTACACTACTTGTTCACCGACAAAACAGATAAGAGACTGTCCATCTCTCATTTTTATCTTCTCAGACAGAAGTCAACTCTGTTGTTATTCAGAATGGGAACTGCAGTCTTTGATTAGAGAATAGAGCTGCACTAAAGGAATGCAGCTGTTGAGGTTGTTTTGTTCCTCATCCTTTCCTCCCAAATTCAAAAATAAAGGAGATTATTCATGCTGTGTGCTGTTGCTGCTTTTTCAGACTGGCACAGCCAAGGAAAACATCAAACTGTGCACAATACTAACCCCTATTTAAAGCTGGGTGGACAGGTTCTGTGTTACTTCATGTCAAACAGTTTCTGGAATAGATGTTAATCATTCAAACACAGCAACCACAACAGGCTGCTTAGCACTTCTAAAATGTGTAACACCACTTTACACAGTTCACAGAAGATGTATAATTAAAATTTAATTACAGAAACCTAAAAAATTATAATAGGTTTAAGTTTTTGTTAAGAGAACTTTTCCAATATGAAAGTAAATAAAACCCCCCTAGCATTTCAAAAAATGAAAAAAACCTGCTAGTTAATGATTGAAAGAAAAAATATTTTTGTTTAATCTAGAAGAGTCTAAATGAAAGCATTTATAGATTAAACCCATATGAAGATCAGTATACACAATACGAAACAGTATTTGCTATTACAGGGAATTCTAACATTTCCCTGAAATATTTACTGGATATAAAAGCAGGGTATTGCATATTGCTGAATGTTGTAATAAAACCAGCATTAACAGGAAAGAGTAGATGATACCTTAGGAAGTTGCTACCCAGAAGGTTAACAATGTATCACTGACATGTGCTACATGATCATTTACTTCTTGACAGCTATGTGAAATCTGGTGTTCAAAAGAAGACTTCAGCAAGTGACCAAAACACTCTGAGGGCCGGACAGGAGTGTTTACCCCTGACTTAGTAAATAGATATAGGTAAAAACCAAACCAAATAAAAAACCTATTAAAAAACACAAACTATGTTCTAGATGTAATTAAAGTTATGCCACAGGTTGGGTCACTCTATAGGAAACCAGTGAACAAGACTTATAAGATCTACACTAAGGAGCAAAAATGGATTCCCTAAAAAGACAGGGGACTCAGTACTGTAATTATATTAAATATAATTAGTCAATTAGATCCTCATGATTACTATGTATATTACACTTTAAATGGCCATCAGACTAAGCTTTAGCATACTTGTCCTATATCACAGTTTTTAAAGCTTTAGAAATATGCTGATTTGAAAAATGTGGCAGGCTGCAGTAACTAAATTGGTGTTTGACAAGAAACCAAACAATAATAACACAAAAAAGCCACCCAACAAAAAAATAACTACAGGATACAGCATGCACAGCTGCTGTCAATCAAATCAGCATTTATAACATGCATTTCTGTGACAGTTTTTTTTTTAACTATAGGATTTTGGAATGTCCTGGGATTTACCTGGACTTTGTGGCCAGACCTCTGTTTAAATTTATCTTCAAAATGTGCTCTCTTAGTTGCTGGGAGCTCTGAAGGTAACCCTACCCTCTCATGGGATCCTGGCACCTGCGACATCGTATCAGGGAACATTAACAAAAACACAAAGTTTTAGGGAAATAAGGAACTAAGAAGATACCTAATTTGAACTACTTCTACACAGGAAAAATGAGAGAATTTATCCAGTGAGTCAATATCATATAATTCCATGGTACTTTTTTTCCCCCTTTAAGTAAAAATTAGTGTCCTCCTGTGCTAGTGAAATTCCCTCCTGAACTAACCAGGATTTACACCATAACAGAACTCCACCCTCATGGGATGCTCCAAACTGGTCCTTCATCATCACCGCATTCACATTTTGGTGATTCAACAAAATTCCATGAAAAGATTTAATCATGCTAAAATCTTTTAAGTAGTTATTGATTACCACTCTTCCTGAAATGATTGTCCAGGGCTCTTAACAGTAAAATTTTCCACTTTGCTACAAATCACTGAATCTTATTGCATATTTGTTAGTTTTTTCTTTACCTGTCAACATCTTACTGCAATAAGGCAGATTTTTGAGGTACTTACTATTTTCACAGATCTTTTCTGAGGCAGCTTAACATTTTTGATAGTAAACACATTTGGGCACAATATTCCAAGAACGGCATCACCAAAACTACACAAAGAGTTGTGTGCATGCACACATATGGAAAAGCATGCCTTCTCCTGAACAGATAGTTTTATTTGGGGTCCTTTATTCTTTTTTCCAAAAAACAGAGAAAAAATAAAAACTGGTCTCAAATTCCACTCTGTGCTTAAAATTTAGTACTTCAAAATTTCTGTTGTCTCATTTAATAGGACCTACAGTTTTATTACAAAGCTGCTTTATTTTAGCTCCTTTATCTATTTCTCACAGATGAGCTTACTAACCAAGTCAAAAATCTGTCTTTTTACACAGCTAAATGTAAATGTGAGAATGTATTGTTGATTTACACCTTTCCTTATTGGCTTATAACAGACTGCCCAGAAACTTACCTGGATACGTAGGTCAGACATTTGTTTCAAGAGATCCTCAAACAGCTCCCTGTCAGCTGCTGGAAGTTCTGAAGACAGCACTACTCCCACGTAGGACCCTGGTGTCTGGGACATTGTGTCGGGGAACATGTAGACCCCAGTATTGCAGCACAGAACAGGAGACTGGTTACACATCAGAGGATACAACCAGTCACAAACCTAGGAAAAACAAGTACATACAATCAAAGGATGCTTTTAAAAAGAAAGATAGGCAGAACATACTGATACACACCATAAACTTGATTTTCCACAAAGTTTCAAGTGGAACCTTCTAGTGAAAGGTTTTTGGCTGATGGCAGTGGGGTTAGAATTAAATTATCTTTATGGTCCTTTCCAACTGGAACTGCTTTATGATTCTATGATGAAAAATAAAAAGCCTTCTACCATCTTGAAAAAAAAGAAAAAACAATCCCCATGTGATTCTGGAACTATCACTCTTAATTAGTTCTGACAACCTAATATAGAGAGAATCCTAATTTTCACAGGACTAGAATTCAGGCTGTTACCCTATTAACTGAGAGCTCATCTTGAGGCCCAGATGAGAAGAACTGCCAAACAAGTCAGGATTCACAGCACCTGTACCACTCTGGAGATCTCAGGACAGGATTATATGACAGGACAAATAGAAATGCATGGCTGTCACTGGCCTACTGTAAAGGCTGCTAACATGAGTGGAGCTGAACCAGCAGGCCCCAAACCACCCAATCTAAGCAGTAACAAGGAGATTCAAAGTCAGAATCCAGACCAGAATCACAATGTTCATTATGGAACATGCCCACATGAAACAAATAAGGACTGAAAAAGTACAAATAATGCATTTTTTTTATTTGTAGTTCTGAGTTTGGATTAACACAGACCCTCAAATTTCAAATTATCAATTGTCATAACTGCAAACCTTGTCACTAATTGAGAATGAAGTGGGTAGTACCCAACACCATTTTATCTTGATTTGTTACAATAGGTGAATCAAAGTTATCTTCTCTAAGTGACTAAAAAAGTCAATGTTATGAAATGGAAAGACATGTTAAATCAAGTCCTTTACATACTGGAATTCGCCAGAATAGTGAGCACTTGAAAACCTTGGGAAGACAAGAGAGGTGCTTTTCACAGAAAGAGTCGTAAAAGTGTGTACTTGCAGAAAACCATTTTGGCAACACCCATAACATCCTTCATATTATCACAGGGATATTTAGGCTCAGAAAAGCAAGAACCTAAGAAAGTTGCCTGTTAAAGATTTATGACAGTACTTGAAATTTTAATTAAAGGAGAAAGTTATTTTCCTGTTACCTGAAGAAACGCCGGTGGACGATTCCGAGCAGCTTCACTATCTGTATCCAAGAACTTCACGATGCGCAGATATCCGGGATATGAAGGAGCGCTAACCTGCCCATCAGGAGTCACAAAAAATATCTGCACTCCTTGGGGAATCAAGATCAGCTCATCTGCATCCACTCCCAGGTTTTCCAGGGGAGGTGGCTGAGTACATTTGTTGTTGTAGTAGTCCTCGCTGACCGAGGAGAACTCCCCAGAGTCAGTGCCGTAGGACACGGTGAAGTGGCCATTGGTAGCTTGAGGAGTATAGGCGGGAGGTGCTTCATTTGGCAGACAAAGAGGTGTTGCAGATGATGGGCTCATGGCTGGAATTTGCCCCTGGCTCACAGCTGCAACACTTCCATCTGCTGCAGGCAGCTGACTTGGTACAAACAGAGAATTAGGGGGAGGGGGTCTTTCTGGCTTTTCTTTGGAAGGAATGGAGGGGTACAACTTGGGCACCCCAGGAGGAGTATCCATCATAGCAGGAGATGCTTGTACCCGTGGGGTGTTTTGCTCCAGACTGCCGAGTCGAGCACGAACATTCTGCAGGGTCTCCCTCATCTTCTGTTGCATTTGCCTGGCAGACTCCCACTGGGACCCTACACAAGCAGGACCTTCTGATGGAATGCTAACTCCTTGGAGCAAGTGGCTGAGCCCTTGCTCATAGTAACTTCTTGCCTCTTCTTTCTGACCCAGCTCATCTGTATTCAGTCCTTTATTGACAAAAAAAAAGGCTTTCCTGTACTCTTCATTAATGGCTTTAATATTTGCATCTTCTTGTGTAATCGGATCCTGCAGTTGTTCCATTGCTGCAAATTGGAATATAAATCAATAAGAATATACAGAGAGAAGGCCAAACAATGTTTACCTTAGAATAAAATGTCTTCTAAATGATGACCCTACTGCATGTATTAGCAGAAATCTATCTAGTTGCTTGGAACAGTGTCTGATATGTTATGGTTATCTCCTAGTAATATTTGGATTAAGCTGACATGATTCCAAGACAGCAAGAAATCTAACTATCATATCTGGTTACATCACAGATATTTATTTTCAAAAGTTAAACATCAGAAGAACATGGACATGCCTGATACTAAATTTTTCATCTTCAAGACCAGTAGCAAACAAGAGGAATAAACAAGTAACTTTAAAAATCTAACTTTCCCAAAAACATCTCTAAGGTATTAAAAAATTCAGTCACCATTTTGTCTATTTAAATAAAGGCTGAACTTACAAACAGTACATTTCCATTTGAATAATTTAAGACAAAACACTCAACAGATTTTTAGATCTTGATCAACTAACATCAACACACAGAACTGTGAAATACTTTGAACAGTTAAAGCTGTGCTTTACAGAATAAAAACATGGAATTACTTATTTCCCTTACAGTGTTTATAGAGTGAGAAAAGGCAATTGGTGTTTTACACTCATTGCTCCCCCCGGTGATAAAAATTGCAAGTACCATTATGTACAAAAGTTTGCAGGTTCTAGGTCTGTTTGGCAATGTATTCCTCAAACTGCCTCATGTGTTTCAACTGAAGAGCAGAAAAGAATCCAGTAGGTTTGCCTGAATTCTAAAATGTCTTAACTCATTGTTTTAACTGTATGCAGATTGTCAGTCTTGGCCAAACACAGGAAATACAAATAATTAATTCCAGTGAATTTGGGTTTGCTTTGTTTCTTTTTGCTGGCAAAAAGAATGCCTTCAGAGGCATTGTTAATTCAGGAAAATCAGGCAATTATACTGGAAGAGAATAACGATTGTGGACAACAAAAATGGGATACTATATTAAACTAAAGAGCAGATATTTTCAAGCAAAACCATAATTCTCTGCTTTAATGCAGATGAAAGGAAGGAGACATCTGTGAATCACAATGATATTAAGCCACAGAAAACCTGGGGGTAAGTCAAAGCTGAAGTGCAAGAAGAAAAATACTTCCATTACATGGGCAGAAGCATTAACACCACCATACAGGGCATTGGTAAGAATTCACACACTGAGCCACACTCAAGGAAGCTGTGCCAAAAGAGGAAGACGTGGGCAGGTTACTGATATTTTCCTGATGAATCAATCACTATTCCCTAGAAAGTGTAGGTTTGGCTTACCAAGGCAATACAAGAAAGGCTTGGAGATTGTATTAGTCTCTACAAATATAATGGATGAAAAGAAGAAAGTAAAGCAGTAAAGAAAAAATAATTATTGGGAAAGAAAAAATATTTAAATCCAAACTTGTAACAAAATGCTGAAATAGTACCTACATTTAAGTTTACTTAATGTCTCTTCTTGTTTTAGACTATCATAAAAAAAATCTGGAAAATATCCTTCCTCTACTGCAACAAAACTAGAAAAATTATGAAATGCAGGTCATGAAAAGATTTTAAAGAGGCAAAGAATACTGTGTTCTACTCTCACGTTCTTTATAATCAAAATGCAGACAGCATTTAGGTGCCTGATGCATCTGCAGTCACACAACAGAAGTGCCATGTAATCTGGGAGGCAGGCATCTGTTCTTATGATGCTACAAAATCCAATTTCATGTAAAAGCAAGATGTGTGGTTTCAGTACAATAACAAACACCTGGAATATAACAGGAGTGGTTTGAGAAGGCAGCCCAGTGAAGCGAGTCAGCAGCAACTCAAGCCACCAGGTTCACTGCCCATCATGTAGCAAATTTTGGGCTGGAGGAGATTTTTCTGATTGACTGCAGTCCCTTGTTGCCAAGAGGCTCAGCTTCTTTACACTGAAGAACAACACTGGCATGGGTGTATATTTACTCATCACCAAGGACATCACCTTTAGAAGCTAAAAGTATGCTCCTGACCAGCACAACAGCAAACAATTAGAGTAAAAGCAATTGGAAAGAACCCCTTACAAGGTTGTGAATATAGCCGGATCCTTACAGCAAAAAAAACCTGGTTTCAGCCAATCCACATCACTCTGTGTCAACACTTCTATTTACTACTGAAAAATCCACTTTTCCTTTTAAGTAGGGTATGAAGATGAAAACCAATTTAACAGTTAAGACCCCTGATTTGAGAACTGCAGGTTCTTAAAACACAGAAAATGCTTTGAAGACTGAAAAGGACAGACAGGTTTAATCTATCATTGCCATTTACTTCTCTATTGAGCAAATGTACTGGTCTGAGATTTTTAGTGCCTATATGTCCAAGCTTGTATAAAGTCCTTTCTCAAGGCTTGAAGTAAATAATTTATTTGTGTGAACACAACTGCAGTACAAGAGTCCCCTTTGCCCCATGTTTATTGATCTGTTTTTTTTTCCAGGTGAGGCTAACAAAAAGATACTTGACAGATTTCAAATAATCCTTTTGCTAGTGATTGTTAGCATATAACAAGAAGAGACATCAAGTAAAATCCTAACTACATTTCAACTTAATATTTAATTTATTTACTTTTCACTGTATAGTTCTCATACTGATAGCATCACTGTTTTTGCTAAAGCTCAGTCTTTACTGACACTGGAAAGGTCTGTAAGGAAATGGAGATGTCAGCACCATCAGTGTCCACACAGCACGGCAGAGCTACAAAAGCTGGCTCAGGAACTCTGATTGTCTGAAATATCCCACATATTCTGCAGTATATGTGCAGTGTAGTTACCTCCAAATAATGCATTTGGTCGGTAGAGCACTTGGAAATGGAGGAAGGACTTGACAGTAGATTTCAAGGTAAACATGTGATAACTAAATTCAGCCCAAAGAACTAAATTTCATTCATTCTTAGTAATTGATTGAAATGAATACAAAAGAATGGATGGTGTTAAATAAGCTTATCTAATGGCTCCCTCACAACACAAGAATATTCTCTGAGACAATATTCAGAGAACATTTAAACAGCAATCTGATCACATCCAAGAAATATCCTCATTTACTATTATTTTCACTTAATACAATCTTAGTATAGCACTTAAGTGTCCTGCATATTTTAATATTTATCTGTAATCCACTTCTGTACAATGCTGAATTTTATTTCCTCTGTTTTAAAGCTGTAATGAATGGAAAAATGTGTATTACTGAATATTGAGAGCACTGCAAGCCAATCTTTGATCCTATGGCCTGTTCAGATCAGCCCAGATCTGTACCATTTAGCCTTAATTAAGATTTAGAGGAACTTATCTCAGAGAAAGCCAGTCCAAAACTGAGATAAGAGCTAAAGGACACTGTAGATAATCACAGATCAATCGAGCACTTCAGCCCTTTTTCTTTTATCAGTTCAGAACTCTGTGGTTTTGAGTGACTTGACCACAGCAGGCTACAATGCAACAATGAAACATGAGTTTAGTTTAACATTGTAAGCTAACATCTCACCCATCCTTCCTCTGAAGCAGCAAAGCCTACTTCACTAAAAAGTAATGTATATTAACAAAAATACAGGTCAATGGTGGATCTCACTGCTAGACTGTAAACATGAAGTCTAAGGCTTATTAAGAAGATTAAACAGCCTGACTGACAGAGGCAGGATACACTTGCCAACTCAACATTTTTGAAGGAGAGTAGGGGAGGAAAATGCAAAGCAAATTAAACAAACAAACAAAACAACAACAAAAAAACCAACCAAACAAACAAAAAACCACAAACAAACAACAAAAAACACAAAAAAATGAAACACCCTTAATCCAGGCGTTCTTGTTTTTTAACTGCTTTTCTCTCAGCCACCAATTAAGCACCATGCAAACACGATTGTTTAAGCCTTATTTCTGTATAAAAAAGTAAGAAAGTATAAGTAATTTTCAAGAATTTAAAGAATTAAATGGTATCTAGAATATAAACTAATACAAGCCAAATACTAGCTAATAATTTTGCCTTTTTATGCTTTTATCTTACTTAAATTAATTTGTTTAAAGAAGTTGTTATATTTTTCATTACATGGTGGCCTACTCCTAGTTTTTAAGCAAAGAAAAAAAACAACTTGTCAAGCTAGGTAATATCACAGACTAGACAGCAGAAAGAGTTAGTGATATAAAATAATTCTTACTCTCAAAATTACCAAATACTTGAAGTAAACTGCCATCCTCTGACATTTCAACTACACCTTCTCAGGCTGGTATCCTAGTACCTACATTCACTCAGCCAGCACATCTAATTTTCCTCATCAACTGCTGTCTTAAGATTGTTTCTGTCCAAATAAAAGAGCTTCCTTCTCGACTCCTTGGTCTGCACCTCCATCACATGCTGTCACCACAGAGCTTTTATGCCCCGGGTGCCCACTTGTCACTTCTCTAAAAGAGAAAGCAGAAACCAGTAGTGCAGATAATGCCCTTCATCTCGCAGCTTGGGCTGCCTAGTACTGACGTTTTTCGCAGCACCGTAGTACAAAGACATTGTTCTACCATTCCAAAGTATTGCAAGATCATCATGGAAAATTCAGTGTTATGTAAGACTGCTACTTAATACTATTTCATTAGCTGTGAGTGCCTGCCGGTTTCTCATCGCTACCGACGTTGTACCAGATTCAAGAAACTCAAAACTGTCTGACACGAATCCTTTAAAAACAAAACAACAAGACAAAATGAAAAGGAGCAGTCTTCCGGAGTATTCCGACAAATAACTTCTCAGGACATTCAATACATTATTTACCATCAGGGTTACTTCAACCTGCCCAGATCACGGCCCCCCCCGCCGCTCTTTCCCACCACCTGCCCGCGGGAGCTCTCCGCCGGCAGC
>WEIU01008655.1:111485-130292 GCA_013389925.1 Aegithalos caudatus
CCCTCTTAATGTTTGGGAGGAACAGAGCTGCATGTTGATTTCACTTCACTATAAATTAATTTCACTGGAAGATAACTTCTCTTTGGTCTTGTGGTTTCTGTGGCTCACACCACCATCTGGGATCATGTCAAACTGAAAAATAATGTACAGCCCCAGTGGTACCATGGGTTTGTTTTGTTTTGTTTTGTTTTCCTATTCTTTTTTGGTAGGCAAGTGGTTTTGCCATTTGTAAGGAACTAAGTAATTTAAATCCATACATCTCTTCATTTTTAATAAGAATCTGTAACTCTAATTAGCTGTATATATGTGTACATGTGTGTACAAAAGCACATAGACCTAAATTCTAGTTATGAAGTTGGTATGAATATCCAAAAAATGGAAAAATAAGGCCTAACAGCTATCATTCTGAAATCTCCCCTTTCATGTCATGTTTCATTTTGACTGTTACTTTAATTCTGCCAAAGAGGCACTGATCAAGGTTGTATTTCCAGAGGTGGCTGTCTCCAGGTGAGACTTATTTACCAGCCTGGGTGAGCTGGAGCTGGTTGCTGCCGTAAGTGCTGGGCTGTGGGAGGGTGAAACTGCATTTGTGCACTGGTGCTGTGAAAAAAACCCAAAAATTATCTCACTAAACATCCAGCACTTGCCTTAGAACATGAACACTCATGTTCTCAGCCAAACTTCCAACTTCTCAGTGAAACAGCTGCTCAAATTACTGGATATAATCTGGCAGTATATTACTGATTTGCAGCTTTGATAATCAGTGCTAAAAACCTTCTGCAACTTGACTTCCAAGTGGAAAGTTTCTAGCCTGGTTAAATCCAGCAAAGGTGCATTCCGTGGTGCATGTGCTAGCTCTTCCAGACATTGCTGTGTTCCAGCCCTGTTAAGGCTCACTAACTTTCTTTCTCGGGTACTGTGTATACTGATAGTGAATCAACCTTCAATACATTCAGGACCACAGACCATAGGAATTCCAGAGTAAATATTGACTTTAGGTAGTGACAGCCCTGTCCAGCACTGCCTTTGGCAAATGGGTTTACCTCTTAGCTTCATTTTGCTCCAAAGTATCTCTAGAAATTTGGAACACATTGTAGTTTCTAGCATAACCTTTTTTTAAGAATTCCATGTTCCAAACTTTTCACATGCCCCCTCTTCAGCCCTTTTCCTACTGACAAGAAACAGAAGGCAACCTGAAAGAGAGAAAGCTGTCCACAAATCAGGGAGGGTTCCTCTTTCTGAACAGCAGAGAGGATGATATTTGTATTTGAAGCAGTGGATAGACAGATGAGGGTTTGGACTGGCAGAGAGGGCCCTAAACATTTGTTTAAACAGATGGCAGGTTGCATTCAGGTAACTAGATGTCACTGGATTATATTATGTGTGTATACACAAAGTTTACAATGAAATAAAAAAAATGTATTTATAACAAAAAGACACACTTTTGAAGCAGGGCTGCAAGACAATAGAAGGACTTTTTAAGTTTTTTAACCATGAAGGGGGGGTACTTTTGCCCTTTGTTTTGT
The DNA here is from genome assembly GCA_013389925.1 of Aegithalos caudatus. Classification (NCBI taxonomy): domain Eukaryota; kingdom Metazoa; phylum Chordata; class Aves; order Passeriformes; family Aegithalidae; genus Aegithalos; species Aegithalos caudatus. The sequence continues at coordinate 113,012 of WEIU01008655.1, forward strand.
GGGAGCAGACCTTGCAAGGTTGAGAAGCTGATGAGGGGCACAGCAGTGTCAGAAGCAAGGGAGGGATGAGCTGGATAGGTGAGCACCAAGGTTATGCTCTGAGCTGACACATGAACACATGCCAACCTCTCCTTCCACCAGAGTCTGCTCTGCTGTATGACCCCTCACCTCACAGGGCAGATTGTATCTGCTGTGAATTTATATAAGCCCTAGTACTTTTGCTTTAAGTCAGAATTAGACTCAGGGATGAATTACTATCATGACATGTTCTCTCCTACAGCTACAGAAATAAACTGCTTTTGCCTCACCTGAATTTGTAAATTTTACATTGTGTATTTTTTTTCTTCATGTCTTCAACCTCATTTGTAAATGCTAATTCTGCTTATGGTAAGCTATATCTTTAGTGATTTTGATCTTAACATCTACTGTGGGTTTGCTTACTTTTTGTCTGCACTTTCATAAAATTAATTTCCCCCAAATATCTCCTTTTTATGCTCCAATAACATAAAATTCTATGCAAGCTAGGAAATATCTGTGAATATATCTGTATTAAGGTATGTATATGTATTTCCAAGCTATTTAAACATCACAAACAGCAAAATCATTGAGGAAATCTCAAACTGATCTGTACATGCTAACAAACCTGGGGGAGTGAGGCTGTGAGTAAAAATGATGTGAGAATTCTCTCAAACCACTTAGTTGTATGCAAATAAATTTCACTGACTCACACCAAATGCCAGTAGAACTGTAACCTGGTTACACATCCGATGGGAATCAGGCTGCATAACAGAGTGCTTTTAGTCAGCAGCCCCGAGATCTCTGATGGAAGCACAATAAATCACCGTTGTGTGGGTACAGCTGAATATGTAATTATTCCACAGCTCCTAACAATAGTAAAGACTTTCGTGGTAGATGAATAGATGATCTCACTGTGGTTATTACTCTTTTTCTGATTTCAAACTCCATAATCATTTGCAGAAAAACTATCCTGAGGCCAAGCAAGGAAACAGCAATAATGGCTGTCTGACAAAGGTAATGCACCTTTTTAAAATTATGCCAGCCTCTGACCTCAGGCTGAACTGGCACTTTCTAAAGGTGCAAGAACACATTTTCAGCACCTCTGTGCAGTGTTGACAGCCTTGAGCTACAAGCAGGGATAATGCACTTAGAGCCGACGAGTATGAAACATCTGGAAAGGCACCTACTTCCTGAGACAATCCCATCTGGGATGGCCAGTCCCAAAAGGTGGTGGAATAACCTGGCTGTTATCAGTACAGCCCTGGGAAGAAGGAGGCTCTAATTCAAAGAAACAGATCTGGGTCCAGATAGCATCTGTGCACAGCATTTGTTCGTGTGCCAGGTTGCTGCCATCTTGTGCAAGGTTTTTCCCTGCTTTTTACTGGCAGCAATTATTTGCCTGTGTGCAATCACTAAATGCTGTTTCCCCAGTCTGCTGTTGTACCTACAGAGCAATCACAGAAAACCAAACCCATTTTTATGGGACCCCAGATTTAACATTTCCAACTGTCAGAGGTGCTATAAACATGGTCCTCAAGTTCAGCCTCATGAAAATGTTTCTGGAAAGGGATCAAAGTGCTCTTGGAGCATCTCCTAATGGGGATAGCAATGGGAGAACAAGAGAAACAGGTGATGCACCAGCTTAAGTTGACTGGGAGTTCAGTTTGTTTATTCAGCAACACATGAGTTGACAAAAATGGTCAGAAGAGGAAATACCAGGGAAATAAATATCTGGCTCTGTAAAGACTAGTGATAAGAAAGCTCTTCTGTTGGATGGTTTATAGGTGCTGGGACAGACCACAGCAAAGCTAGCACCATAAAACTCAAGTTATTCACACATGTTGATACAATATTGTGATGCTGATTGTTCAGTTCAGAGGAAGAATAAATTCAAATGCTGATGGAGTGACTATTGCATCATGCCCCCTTTGTGGCACTTGGAATAATATATACTTTATTAGATAGAAGCTACATGTTCTCCAGAATGATTTGACATACTGTCAGACTGCAGAAAGCAGCAGAGGTGTTGAGATATATTGCTTTCAGCACCAAAGTTGGAAAAGTATACTGCTGTTAAAAAAGAGAGATTATTGAGGGATACTTTGAGCTTTGTAAGTGCAGGTGTGAAATTGTATACAGCTAATAAATAATATTGAATTATGACATTTATCCTGGGTTTCTTGGTTTTGTTTTTTTTTTTTTTTTAAGGGGGTGGAAGGCTACACAGAAGACTAAAAATGCAAGAATGAAAGCACAGAGTTAGAAAGCAGTGCATCACATATTGAATCCATAATTAAATATATATTTTTAATACTTTTGATGCTTAGGAGAAAAGAAAAAGAGGTCTGCATACACTTCACCATAAATTATTTTCTCTGGGAACATGAAAGGTAACTTCTCTTCTGTCTTCTGGTTTCTGTGGCTCACACCACCACCAAGCACTAATATGTTCAACTGAAAACTAATGTATAGCACCAGGAAAATCAAGTGTTGGTTTTTCCATATTATTCAGTGTCCAAATGGCTTTGCCTTTGTGATAAATTGAGTTAGTAATTTGATTACATGTAGTCTCTTTGTCTTTTAATAAGAAGCTGTAATTCTAATTAGATGAATATGTGTGTGTGTACAAAAGCACCTAAAACCAAATTTTACCAAGTGCTATTCCAAAATTATATCAGCAGAATTAGGGCCTTGCGATATATTATATGTAAGAATAAATTTCATCAAGATTTTGCTACAGATGATGCGAGGGAACATCCATTTTCTTAATGATTTAGATGAGGCAATCTGCAACCCTGCCCATGGAAGTTTTGGGTCATCTTCTTTTAGTCTCAACCCTTCACAGTTTGAAATCCAGACCAGTCTCCTGTTGCTTAGATTAGAATGGGTCTGAGGGCTGTCGTATTGTAATAAACAGCATGTTTTCTTGCATCTTCCTTTGATGAACCTGGTATTGACCAGTTTTTAGACTAGAGAATTCTATTAATTGATCCTATGCAAGGATATTTGTAATATTTTGTGTTCTGTTTGGCACCGTTATATGAAATACTAGATTAAAAATCTGCTTATGTAGATTTCCTCTCCTCTTATGTTTAAGGTATGTCTGTCCTTGGATAAATTTCACTATCTATTTGGAGTCCCGCTATGTGTGTGCTAGATGAAGTAGATTTTTCCCTCAGGTGGAAGTGGATAGCTTTTCCAAAAGCTCTGTACTTAGAGACAGTGTGTTTAACTAGGTGGCATATCTGTCCTGTAAATACATCCGTTTTCCCCACCTAGGAAAAATAATTGAAGGAGTTGTATATCTCTGTTTTGAAATATAAGCTCCTCAAATTGATGGGAAGGAGTTCAACCAGAGTGATTGTAGTTATCCACTGAATAAATTCAAACAGCAGTCTGGCTGTGCCCAACTCTGTACAAAATGCTCTGGATAAAATGTGAAAATCAATTCTTCTAGTTCTCAAGTCTAGGTACTGAGACCACCCATGGCCTTCTCAGTGTCAGGATGAGTCCTGTGCACATGTCTTCTGTCTCTTGGTCCTTGGGCTACCCAAAGAGGTGTTCAGTGGGATGCTTGGTGGATCAACATCCTGAGCATGAAATGATATTCATCCCAAAGTGCCTCCCTATGCCCACAGCAGAACTCAAACAGTACTATGAGAATACTGAGGGTTCACTGACACGACATAAACACTTCCAAACAGTTTATGGATCAAAAATAACAAAATGGATATTTCTTAAACAAAGTGTTTTGTAGAAACACTGGTAAACAAATCATGAAGTGAAAAATGGATCTAGACTTCAGTTTACATATGTGTGGTTTTAACTTTATTATTAAGTCCATTTATCTGAAGGCATGTATAAACTTTTGAAAAAAATACTACATTTGTAAAATACATCATTCACAAGGCCTGTTCACCATCAGATACAATAATTTTAACCTTGTTCTTATACTTTCAGTTTGCTGTCAAAATAGTATTTTATAATGCTATAATTTATATTTTTTTTAATAATGAATGCTGCAGTCAACTTTTTTACTTGACAGAAGTGCAATTGGAATTTTTGTATCTCTATTCCGCTCTATTCCAAACTGAAATGGAAAAGGTTTGTGTCTAGCAGAACTGGACTAGAGGTATGCTGATACTGTATAGCTAGATGGCAGCATTCACATTGCTTTGAGAAAAACTATAGTTCTTTATATGATTTGGCTGCTCTGTTGCAGTTAAATGACATGGTTCTATTCTGAAATGTGCTGCCCAAGAATGTCTGAACAACTGACACATCTGAAAATCTGACTGTTTCATTTACGTGTCTGAATTGGAGGTTTATTCTTTGGCCCTACAGATAATGACTATGAAATGCAGTACTTACCTATTTATCTAAAAGGATAAAAATCTGATTCTGTGCACACATCTTTTAAAACAGGCTAATGCTTAGCCTGTTTAGCCTGAAATCAGGCTTTGCTTTATCTTATACAAGATTCCATTTATGTGAATTTTGTATCACGAAACAAGCTTGTTTGGATGATACGCAAAATTTCTTCCCTTCTGCTACAGAACAAAATTCAACAGTCTGAATGTCCAACAAGCTTGTCCTATCACCTATCCCAAGCTTTACCAATCTCCTCAAGTATAACCCTTTCCTTGCCCTGTAAAGGGCCAAGGACACCTTTCAGAAGGTTAGCTCTTTTTATTCCCTACTCATTGAAGAAGGCTACTACACACACAAGCATCCTGTCCCAGACATGTCAGCCCACATTAAGGTGAGCTTTGGAAGACCCAGGACAGGGAGCGTGGGCCCCACTGGCTCACACAGTCTGAGACATACACAGAACACTCTACTGTGAGCAAAGTTTTGGCTGTCTCCGCCTTGTCCTTCCAGCTTTCTGCAGGATGAACTGAGCCCTGAGGCTCTTTTGCTAAAAGCCTGCTTTGCAATTATATGCAGCTTTGGATGCCCTATGAGAAATAGATTTTGATTGCTCTCAGCTGAAGACCAGAGTGAGTTGCAAAGGGCTGAGTGGACAGAAAACACAGAGGAGTGAGAGCAGGGAGATGGGTTTTATGGGTGGTAAGAAGGAGACAAATAGGCATGGGCAATGGTTCTGTGCAGCACAGACAGTACACTGTAAATCAAAGTAAAGGCTTTGACACCATTCCCCACAGCATTCTCCTGGAGAAACTGACTGCTCATGGTTTGGACAGGTGCACTCCTCACAGTAAAAAAAATGGCTGGCTGTTTGGGCCCAGAAAGTGGTGGTGAGTGGAGCTACGTCCAGCTGGCAGCTGGTCACTGATGGTGTTCCCCAGGGCTCAGTAGTTTATCTATGATCTGGAAAAAGGGATTCAGTGCCCCCTCAGTCAGTTTGCAGATGACACGGAATCAGGCAGCGGTGTGGACCTGCTGGAGGGCAGAAAGGCTCTGCAGAGGGATCTGGACAGGCTGGATCAATTGTGTGAGGTTCGACAAGGCAAAGTGCTGAGTGCTGCACATGGGTCGCAGCAATCCCAAGTTGTAAAAAGGAACCTTTAGGATTGTGCTGACCTGATCTGGAAGAAAAAGGGGATCCTGGCATTGTCTTTTCTGGTAAGCTGTTGCTGTGACCTCAGCAATCAAAACAGGACTGAGTTTATCTCTGCTATTGCAGTTCAATTATTTATGTATTTCAGCTAACTGTCCTTGGAGAAGCTACTGAAAGATTGGAAGAACCTTTTCTGCTGCTCTCTGTACATTTTTATCTCTTGTTTGTGGACTAAGCTGCAGAAAAGAAATCAGGATAGCTATGTAATGTACAGAGGTGTGAGCCTGAAATGAAGTAATACTGCAGAGAAAAATCAGGTTTTGTTCAGCGTCTGTGCTGCAGACCACAGTATAGCAGAGAGCTGTTTACACCTATTTTCAATAATTCTACATAACACTAAAGGTTGTACTGTGGGCATGTCTACTTGAAGTAATAATGTAAAAAGTAAGCATGATTTTATTAGCTACAATGCACCATTAGGTTTCAATTCAGTAATTCTGGATTTACAGCCTTGTTTTGACTACATTACTTGCTAACCCATAGACTAAAATCTTCCTGAAATTTCTTGACTTCTGTAAATCAAATGCCTGTGCTATTTTATGACAAAGTTTTTATATTTACCAGTTTGATAGAAAAAAACTGCTATCAGAAGCTGACATAAAGCTTCAAAGTTTCTTCAGATGTGTAATATCAAGTAAAGGTCAGTAAATCTCATAATAAAAAGCTGTGTAATATGGAACAATGGTCAATAGTTCATTAAATCTAATCATCAGAAGCTGTAAAAGTTGAATGAAAAAGCCTGAAAGATCACAGCTCTGTTATTAATACTTAGATAGGAAACTCAGTGGGAAGCCTTGACCTTAAATATACAGGTAAACATGCTAGGTAATACATTAGTTTGCAGTGTGATTTGATTTATTTTTAAATTTGCCAAAACATAGAGAAAAATGAGACCACAATGACACAGTCACCTAAGCACTTTTAAAGTGTAATTGACTGACCTGCCGTAAATGCACCTACATCTGTAGGATTTTGTCCAAGTGTCTAGAGAATTTGTGACCTGTTAACCTCTGTTTATGCTAATTCCTCTTTCCTAGGTTAGGAGTCTGCATCCTTTACCCAGACATGCCTCATGGTTATTCCAGCTTGGATATTACAATATTTAAGTACCTGAAGCATATATAAAAGTTGAACTTTAAACAAAAGCTTTTTTACTGTCTTTATATACTTCCTTAGGTAAACTGCCTAGTACAAGTTACCAATTTGTTCCACTGTACAAATAAGCTACAGTAAAATTACTGTTTTCTTCATTCAATCTTCTTGAATGAAAGAGAAATATATATTAAATTTAGTGGACATGAAGCTTTACTGAAATGAAATTGGTATTTTTAAACTTTGTTCAATTTATATTAAACTTCAGAATTATTGTAACTGAAATATTTAATATCCACCTTTTCTTTTAAGGGATTACGAGGAAAATCCTTCTGGGACTAATTTAAAACAAGTCCCAATAACTATCACTGAGAACTCTTTAACCTACAAGATAAAGTATGTGCATGATATTGAAATACAAGTAACAAGGTATTATCTCGATTACATTTTAATGAGTTTCATACCCTATTCCCTCAGTGCCTGAGATATTATTATATTCCAGAATGATTATTTTATTAACTCAAATATTATTTATTTAATAAAATATTTAAGAAAACATAATATACAGCTTAATTAAAGCTAAGGGTTTGTTTATGTACATCACTTAATAAATGTTATTAAGGAATTAACTGGGCTTGAAGTCTGTACATGTAGGACCAAAACATCCTTTCACTTTCCTCCTTGCAGACTAAATGAAATAATAGTCATTTCACCCTTTGAATACTCAGGAATTCATCCTGTTTGCATACTAGTGAAATGCAGAAAGGCCAAGGGCATAATGACCTTAACAGTCAAATCATCCTGGTTTAAAAACCAATCAAACAGAAATAATATATGAAGAATGCTTCTTTTTCTTTGATTTGACAGTTGTTTTATGCCATTGGCATACCTTTTTTGTCATTGAAGGTAGGTTTCCTTCATCTGCAGACTTGATGGGATGACAAACTGCAGGACAAAGCTGAGAAACTTGTTGAAATAGCCCTGCTGCCAGAGAAAATGCAGCACCACCAGTACCCTAAAGATCTAAAATATACCCTCTAGGCTGTTTCTGTGGTGTGCAGTAGTTAGTTCATTTCTTTTGTTTGTATAAGTTAACAAGAAGCAATAGGACATGGATCTCTCTGCAAAACTAAGGGGCTGTGAGAGAGGCACACCTGTGTGCACAGGGAGGCACTGGCATTTGGGGATGGTGGCCTGCATCATCCAGGAAAAGAACACTTCTGCACAGTACCAGTACAGTACCTGACAAGGAAAGGCAAATTAGCTTTCCCCACAAGATGCCACATTCCTTTTGGACTGTTCAAATGCATACTTTGTTCCAAGTTACAGAAAATGTGTTTTTGAAGATAATCATTCTCTATGACTAGTTTTTACTCGTAAAGTGCTTTAAATTCAAGACACATTTACTCAAGGGGAACTTGTGCCACTGTTCTTGTCAACTGCATATATTTTGTAAGTATTTTCAAGAGCTGCCTGAGTAAAAAAATAGATATTCAAGAGCAAAACATTGTTCTCCTGACTTTAAGAATAGGTAGTTAGTTGTTTATACAGCTTGTTTTCCTGTTTTGTTTGAAGCCTTTAAAANTGCTTTTTTTTTGGTCTGGTTGGCATGAAAAAGTGAGTATATTAAAAATACTTTTGGAATGAAACTAAGGAGTCAATTGCAATCTGACTTTGACTTAATCCTCATTGAACTGAATTGTGTTTTAACAGGGCTATACGTATTAGAGATGCGACAGCTTCTAATAGTTTGTCTAGTTTGAAATACTTAAAGAGGACTTCTAGCTCCTCTGAAATTCTCATTTTCTTGTATTAGATCTTTCTGTCTCAGCTTTTGCACTTACAGTAAAAGCAGCATTTTCTACAAATCAACTTCTGTCCTGCAGTGAATTTTCCCTTCTGGAAAAGATTATAGACAAAAAAGATCTCAGAGATTAAAAATGAGTAATAACAAAAAGAAACCTCATGTAAAGCAACAATTATGGCAGATACCACATTTCCCTAAACACATGCAGGGACTGCTCCCTCCTAAGAAACCTACTTGCCTCATGTAACCTTACTGAAAATAATTCTATTCACTTATTAGCCAGCACTGATTATCCTACCCCGTTTAGTAGCATCTGATGTTAAGATCAGTGCATGATCCCAGGCATTAATCTATATTAAATGCACTCAAGTAGAGATACAACAAGACTGACACTACCTTGAATCAAAGAGTCTTGAACCAATTTTTTTAAGAGACTGACGGACCAAGAGAAGTTAACCTGAACCTGCTAGCAGGCTGGTATCATATAAAAGGAAGAAACAAAAGACAATGTATGACTGAAGTAATTCCATATAGGTATGGAAAACTGAAGTTTTACTAACACTTCAGTGATAATCAGGACATTGCAGTACCTGTACTAATGTAAGAGCTCTGGAGGACAGAAGAGCCCACTCTAGCCTAGTGCTTACTTACTCTTTCTGGCTGTAATGCAGGAAAACTTGATGAGGTAATGGGAAAGTTTATATAATTAAGAGCAATGGGCCAGCAAATGTTCATCAACATTTGTCAACCTGGGCCAATCTAAAGCACTTCAGGCAGCCACGTGGTATAGTTAAATCAAACTTGGCAATTGTGCTGAAAATACATCAAACAAAAGTTAATTCAGAAATTCATTGAACACATTCTGTCATTAACTGCAGAAAGACCTAGCTAATCATCTTACAATAATATACTGTTTAAGCCTGAACCAATAATTGATAGATTTACTTTGTGGACACATTCTTGAAACAAGCATTCCGCTTGGAAAATATAGAGTAAATTACATAGAACTTTATTAATAAAATATTTGTTAGTAAAATAATTGAATACAATCCTCAGAATCAGCAGGATAACCCCACCCATTTCCCACTCCTACAAGTGCTTATTGCTGTAAAGGCTGTTGCCATTGTGTGTTCTTGGAGTACAACGCACAGTGCAGGGCTTACTCCTGGCAGTGCTAGCCAGAACAAATCATCCACTTTGTGCAGTAGCCCCTTTCTGAGGAGCAGCAGTGGTAGCTGCAGTTCTTGGGGGCCAGGAGCTCTGAAGCTGGAAGCAGAAAAGGATGTATTTCCAAGGCCTTGTTCATGTCTTGTGATTCACTTTCTACAGAGCCCAGGAAGTGTCTCCCTGTGAGACAGGTACAACACACAGATTTTCTGTGAAGCACTTGAAAACTAAAATGTTTTCTATCTCCAGACAGAAAGAAGAAGGTATGCAAGACAGCCAAGCTGTATTGTCACCTTGACTCCTGAAAAGGTCCAGGAGTGGTGGGGAGGTTCAGGTAGGCACTCCAGCTCTGCTCTCTTTGTCAAAGCAGCTGCATTTCTTGCACAAGTGACAGTCAGGATCAATAATTTGGAAAACTACAGGAAGGTGTGTCTGCTGTAACAGCTGTAAATCTCTGGAATGATGTGGGGTGCCAGCTGTCCTGGGAGTAGCTGGGGTGTCAGGCAATGGTGGCAGCTGAGAGACGGCTGGGTGGCACTGAGAGGTAATGGGGGAGCCCCAGAGAGGCAGCCAAGGACAGGGACAGGGACAGGGACATGGAGGGGACAGCTATGGTCCAGCCCAGCTTGGTGTGTAAGGGCACACAAAGCTGTGTGTGAGATCTGGGGCACACAGAGGTGTGTGCTGTGGGAGCTCTTGCAGCAGCAGTTGCTTGAAAACTGATGAACTGCATCTTGCTTCACCCCTGCCAAGACCTAAAGAGCTAAAAAGTTCTTGTATTTCCCAGCCTCTTCCCATGGTACAGCCCACTGCCCGGGGGGGGGGCAGCTGCCTACACTGACCCTGCAGCTTTGATGTAAGCAGCTAGTCCTCTGTATCAGCTGGAGAAGCTGATTTTCACAGCTCATCCTTTATCTGTAGAATCGCTTGAGCTCTTCCTCAGAAAAGGCTGAGTTTCTGTGATTCCTTTGTCTGGTGTATGCAGTTAATTAAAATCTCTGGGTGCAAAACTTTTTTTGAATGAAGTGTCCTAAATAATATGTTATTATCGTTGCCAAAATGATTTTGAAACCCTGCTTATCTCCATATTCTTTTTCCCAGTGTGGTTCCTTTGGAAAAAGGCATAAAAAATGAATAATGTGGTGATACCATCTTTTATATTGCTTTAGTTTTCTAGATGTGTCAGTATTATCTGTTTCAGTAGTCATCATTGCACAGAGTAGACATAAACTCTTATTAGGAGACTGCATTATAGCTTAAATTACACTTAGCCATCACCTTGAATTTGTTTGTCTGTCCTTCAAGCAAATTCTAAGCCAGAAAATCATTAGTAATACCTTAGTACTCCTGGTGTACATCATCTTTACAAACAACTCAAGTGTTAATAAATTAAATTTATGCTAAGAAATAGTGACCTGTGTTCTCAGAAATGAAACAAATGCTATCACTCTACTATTTTGTAGTTAAAGCTGGAAAAACACTTGGTTTATGACTTGGAGACAGCAAGTAAAAAACAATATGCATCACTCATTGACTCTTTTCTTCAGAGACTAGTATCAGAAAGCTGCATATAAATATTATATGTTGATCAATACACAAATGTCAAAAGATGCATAGAAAAGACAGCTTTTAAAGTGTCATGTATGAAAGACTTCTTAGAGAAGCTGTTACCAGTGGAAGAGAGTGGCCTTCCATGTATTCCGTTTTGGTATGAGCTTCTAAAGCTGTAGACTAGTTGACGTGTATGCTAGTCCTAATTAGCATGATTGCACTTCAGCAGGAATTGTTCTCAGCAGCTAACATCAGCAGTGCTACAACTCGCTGTGGAACTGAAGAAACATGTGGCTGTCACTGCTGTACTCTGCTCTTGGATTACAGAAACGTTGCAGTTTATTAGTTAAACACACTGCAGGTTAGAAGACCAGGTATTTTGGAACTTACAGCAGTAGGGCTAAAATCTACGCAGAGCTTCAGGTGCAGCAACAATTTCTTTGAAATAGACTGAGCAAACCCATTATTTTTTAATAATAACAAAAAAATGTATAGATATTTTTAAAAAATTTAGATATGGATCTCAGCACCAGAGAAGGTGCCTGGTAAATGCTAAAACAAAGACCAAAGAACACTGGAGACAAACATCTTTGCAGCAGCTAGCTCTTTGTCATTCTTTATAGTTATATTTCTCAGCTTTTCTTTGAGTTTCTAAGTTCTGTGGTTTATCTTTTTTGCTCACCAGAGGGAGATAACAAGAATAAACCTCTTTGTTCCAATGGTGATAAAAGCACAAGAGGGAAAGATGGCATCCTCCATCTTCCTTCAAATCAGCAGAAGGTGGTCTGAGAGAATGCCATATGTGTGAGGTTGTGCATTAAGGAGGTGTATTGAGCCAACATGAGGCCAGAGTGGTTTGCTTCATCCACCTGGCAATCCAGCAGGGAAAGATTTCCAGGAGAAAAATACTGTCTACAAATGTCTATTCAAAACATCTATCTCCTAGGGGGAAAAAAAGCAGTAACAAATTGTTCAAAAACATGGGTAGCCAAAAGATCCTGACCCTGCAAGCTGCATATCAGAATCCGCTGTAAACTTTGGGGCCAACTTGTAGGCAACAGCTCTCCCAGAATTCTAGCACTTCATTTTGCAGGGTAAGATTACACTGGGAAAGTTAATGATGGCAGACTTAGCAGGATATGGTGGTTTGCTTTTACCCACTGTGGAGTATGGTGGTGAATACCATAAGATCCGCAGGGTCCAACCTGTTCAGATTTGTGGCTATAAAAAATTAGCGAGACAGAGCATGGTCTACAGTGTCTTGTAATTCAAAAGGGTTTAATAAATAAAAGAAAATAATACAGAAACAAAATGTATAAACTATGCACAGTATAAGGAGATCTCACACCTGCTAGAACACCTAGAGAATGCTGTTGGTTCTATTGTTCTGTCCCTTTTTCTACACGATGTTCAAGGATGGTTCTATTTGAAAACTTCCAATAGGAAACCTTGCAGGGTTTGATGAACAGAGGAAAGGTCCAACAGGGGTTTCTCTCTTGGCACTCAGCCAATTACAGAGGGACATGTACAGAACCTTCCAGATGAATTTCCTAATAAGTCAAGGAGTAAACTGAAACTTTTTCCTTATATAGAAACACCCAGTTGGTGTACAGGGTGCATTACTACAGTGGAGAATTCAAATAATCTTTACTTAGCGCTCTTGGCCCCATGGGGACCTGAGGACTGTTCTAGACCATTGAGGCAATGCAAATCAAGAATTAAAGTGTGACTACTGGTCTAGGCAGCACTCTGAGCATAAAAATCTCAACTTTTTCTAAACATAGCTTCTTCAGAAAGAGATGTTTAACGTACAGAAATCTAAATGAGCATAGAGCCTTTGGTGGCCCATTAAACTAAAATCCCTTCTGCTTATTACTTCAGCACTGTCACCACCAGCACTAATAACTAAGCTGTTGTTTCCCACACTTATCAATGGTCTTAAAACAAGTCCTCAGAAAAAAAAATCCTCTGTTATAGAATAAAATAAATACAACCCCCTGGAAATGCTTGTTTTATCTCAGTATCCCTTCTTGGCTTTTTGGTAGATTTTTTTGGTTAAGCAAGTAAAGAAAAAAGGAAAACTCTACAGTCTTGATCTAAACTACAGCAGGCAGTAGATTCAAACCTTGGGTGTTTATCAGTGTGACAGTGGAGGAATTAATCTCACTGGTAGCCCTGCTCCAGGTAGCAGGGGTGTGATGCTTTGGCAATGCATTCATCAGAATGCCAGGCATTATCAGTTAATAAGGATCTTGCTAAAGAACCTGATTTCTGTATGCTGAAAACGGCGTCCATGTTCCTTACTAAGAAGCCATGCACACTCTTTTCAAAACCATTGTCAAAAGTGTAAAGAAAAAAAAGATTTTTTCTTAAATGCAGCACATGTTTTTCTTATGTTTTTACTTTGTGGTGGGTTTGTACAGATAATGCTGTACATGGTACAATATATGTTGGCAGTATTATTGAAAAGCCAAGCACAAGGGAAGAAAAAATATAAAGTTTATCTCATTATCTTTAGGAGACTCTAGATAAAATTGCAAATAGATGTGTTTTCATAAAGCTTTCCAGTTTTCACCATCTAGCTCTGATTAAAGCTTTGTGTAAATTCGCACATCTTGTCATAAGCACACAGAAAGTGTGTGGGGAAATTAAAAATTCAAGACATTCATACAATCTTTTAATTTTGCATGTTTTACTATCTTTGTTTTGAACTTTGGCAGGGGAAGTTAATGCTGTCCCATTAAGAGAGCTCTTTTATATGTCTATGTTTTAGCCATAGTAGCAGTGCCTGTGTGTGGAACAAAAAATTCACACATCAAGCTGAGCTAATACAGACACACAGAGACATCCACCCTCTTCTCCAGAACCTTGCAGTACAATTTAAAGTGCGTTGCAAGCAAAAGGAATAATCCTTGGGAAGAATGTGGGGGGAGGACAGGATATCTCAGATATCACCGAGATACAGAAGCCATTGTAGATTTAGCTGTAAGTCCCTCTTTTAATTTCCTATGTAGTGAGCATTTGGCTGAGTGGGTATTTCTGGCTGCCTCTAAAATCAGAGAAAAGCCTGCTCTGCTGGCAGGTGCACAGAAAGATTTTTTCAGTGCAACATTTCTCCCTCTCAAGGCCACATTATATTTCCAGAGTGCCCCCATAAAAGCTTGTCTTCCTGAGAGCCAGGTTGCCTTTTTAACTCAGGGCAGTGCCAGGGTGTTACTATTTACTCACTATCTGAGGTCTCTCGCTTCTGTCGGTCAGGGTTGCCCCCAAGTCAGGGAGCTGATGTGCTTTGCATGGCAAAACCTTGTGAGAGGCAAGGTGATGTTCTCATTAAAGAACATGGTGATGTTCTCATAACTGTGAATCCCTCAGGAACATCCTGACCTTCAAGAAACTCAGTTTGTTGTTTGAGCTGTTTTCTTCAGAGAGACTGCTGGAGAACAAGGAGGAAAGGTCTGACGTACAGCACACACACTGACACTTCAGGCAGAATCACGGGAATATGTCATTGATGAATCATTCTGTATTAACTCACCTACAGATCTACAGAGAATACAACTTGGCAAAACATCATAAAATGTTACCTCAGGTACTGCACAGCAAATCAATTAATAATTAGTAATCCACTAATAACAACCAATTTCTAAAGTGTAGTAGAGACTTGGGATATGAAGTAGTTTCAGATGGTTGTTGGCATTAAAGATTTTAGGAACTATAGATTTTATATCCATATGTATTTGTTTGGTTTCTTACTGCCTTGGATTTTGTAATTTTCCACATGCATAAAATGCATTGAAAAAAATGCTGCAAAGCTCTGTCAAGTCAGACAGATAGCTACATAGTTAGAACATTTGCAGATGACCGGATGGGTGGAGAATCACATCTTCTATGAAGCCAGGGGTGATTGTTTTAGCAGTTAAATAACTAAAAGTACATTTATCCTACATAGGGCTTGATATAGTGGCTTCTGAATACGTTGTTTTAGCAGTCTTTATTAGCACATCTCAACAGATCATGCAAAAAACCTGAATTGTGTCTTGTCAGTCACAACATTAGTCTGCTACACTTTTAAACAGATTGTGGAAAGAGAATTTTTTAACAGCTGAAGTCCAGGCACCTGGCAAAGAGAATGATTTGCAAGGAGATTGGTTTATTTTACTTGACAGTTTTATTAAACTTTAATCACCTTTTCAATGAGTGCCTTGTTTAGTACCCGCTGTTCCTATGGCCTAAATCAGGGACTTTTAAAAATATGAATAATTATTTTTCTGATTCTCAAGCACAATGGAGTTCTGCTGTCTCTCATTATTAACTATAAACCAGAGATAGAAATTGTGTAGATAAAAGAAGGCAATAAAACAAAATTAAAGTGCTGTCAACACTAGATTTGTCAGAAATTTAATGAGCTTTGCCATAACGGGTGCTGATTATAGGTAATATTTCACAATGCCATTCATCACTCAACAAAATAATATACTTTTAGGAAACAGCTGTAACTGTGTTCTGCAATGATGGAAGTACTTACAGATGAGATTGATGTGTGCTGTGAGCAGGTGCAATTGCTACCATGCTCCAATTAAAAGCTGTGTGGATTATATTATGTTGAAGCTGTCTCTTACCAAGTGTTTGCTTCACAAAGCCTAAATAGCAGTAACTGAACACCCACCTCAGCTGGAGCTGTCTGCTGCTAGCCATTCCTATGGTTTTATGCTGATCTGATGCTTTCCCCCTCTGATTTCTTCATCTTCTCCATGCTGCAGCAATGCCTGTGGCATGTGGAGGTGAAGCTTGAGTCAGTAGCCAAAGGTGTATGGTAAGGTTACTGCCCTGTGTGGAGACTGTGGATCCCCCAGCCCTATGAACAAACACACATCAGCAGCTGGGCCTCAGGGGGACAGCCTTCATGGCAAGCACTGTACAGTGTTAAACGTTCTGGCATTTTAATTGCTTAATCATCGCCCCTGGTACCTTGGAACCTAGCTTCTAGTTATTTTCTAGGGAAGTGAAATACCCAAAGAGTTCACTGATGGATATAGAGGTAGATTTTCCAGCTAAGTCAGATCTTTCATTTGCCTTGAATGCTTTTTTTCACAACTGTAAGTCTTTCATGATGGGGAATCTGCTTGGAAACTGGTATTTTGTGTCCACAAAGAGACTTCAATGTGGACACAGGCACTCAGACAAACAAAAGCAGGAAAAAATTTCAATTTCAGATGCATTTTTTGTTATTTGTTAATTTAGCTGCTATCACACAAAAAATATCGGCTGGATTTTTTGATAGTTAGAGTTTGAGAAGACTACATCAAAACTAATCAAAAAGGCAGTTTTAGAGGAATGCTGTGGTATGTCACTCCAAGTCTTTAAAATCCTTGTTGATCCTGATAATCTTACTCACACAACCACCTCCTCATTATTAGAGCCCTCTTTATCTGAAGGAGTACCAAAGAATCTAAAATCTGGTCACATAATACCTGGAGCTGGCTCTAAGGTTCAACACAATAATATTTCTGAAGCTAAGGAAGAAATTGTTTATATGCACTAATATTTTAATTAGTACCCCAACCAACAGTATTCATCATTCTTCAAATATGTAGCCACTGCTTTATTTTAACTACCTTTGTCACTGATCCATCTGATGCAAAGACATCAGGACATCAAGAATGTAGGAGTGAGCCTATGGATGGTAATGTGAGGATATGGCAGATGTTCTGGGTAGTCTAATATGGATGGGGAAGAAAAAAGTAAACCATGTTTAGCTGACCATTATCAGTGTCTCTCACTGTACAGACCACATAGGACTGGACTCAACTCTGACATTGAGTTACTTAACACTGAGTGGCCCAGGGTAAGCCAGGCAAGGTCTAAATCTGGGGCATTTTCCAGTATCCTTCTAAATATCAGTCAAGACACAAATAGTAAAGTTTTGCCTTTTTGAGGCATGCAAAATCACTTTTGAATTGAGATTTGTGATTTTCTTTCCTTTTTCTGGACACTCTGAAAGATGCTGACAATGTTGTGAAAAAGGCTCACTAGCTCTTTAATGAAGAATAAAAGAAAGGCAAGGG
>WEIU01008655.1:134139-144718 GCA_013389925.1 Aegithalos caudatus
TTTTTTTTTTTTTTTTTTTTTTTGTGATCATTCTAAGTCCACCCTGGGTGTAGCCCTGGTCAGGCTCGTGTCCTGCCAAAGGTGGATCCTGGGGGCCTTTCAATAAATACCTACTTTATTCACTAGCTCTGTCCAGTCTCTGTTTCAGGTCAGCCTTCCCAAGGCATCACCTTCACTCTGGTGCTTAAATCATTGCTGCAAGAATCAGGTATAAAGCTCTCTGCAGTGCACTAAATACATGCTGCAAGAGGGCCACCATGCAGAAAATAAGATCTGAAACCTTGAAAAGTTGGTGGGGAAAAAAAAAAAAAAAAAAAAAAAAAAAGTTCTCTACTCTCTTGGCACTAAGCATATATAAAAAAATTAAAAAGCAATCTGAATAGCAGGCACTAAAAGGAAACCTAACTTCAGGAAATGAAAGAGAGCTCTGTAAGTACTGTCTCTGATTGTATATTCTTTTTCAAGAAAGGTATTTATTTCTCACTATCTTATCAGTACTCCTGTAGTAGTCTGTGAGCCAGAGATAAATTAAAATCATATTTTTTCTGGCTAACAAATGAATCCTTACAGGATTCTAAAATGGCTGCAGTTTGCTTAGGTCTCAGATGTCTATCTCATTTCAGGAGAGTATCAGAGGTAAAGTTTTCCCAGGCTTTTGAGACAACCAATAGATGCCTATTAACTACCTGAGAACATGGGTCACTTATGGGCTGGAAAGTAGGGAAGGATGAAAACAGGGAGAAGGCAGCAACTGGAGGACAGAACAGACACCAATCTTGACTGTCCAGAGTAAGAAGGTAAGAAGGGAAGAGTTTATTACTATGTTTTCTGAGAAAAGAGCTGCTTCCAGAATAAGGAATTAGGTAAAGAAAAACATGCAGGTGAAAGCTTATGGGGTCATTCAGTCAATTATGCCAAAGCCCAAATACAGCTCTGCATTAATTTTCAGAGAAGACTTGTTTTGATCTTAAAGGTCAAAGGTCTGTTAGATCATCCCACTGAGCTTCCTATATAGCATACAAAAATCTTTTTTTTCCCCAGTTACTCCAGTACACAGTCTGGTAGCAGTAATATGTTGGATAACAAACATCTTAAGTAAAGGCCAAAACCTTGAAAGACATCCTGCTTTCCCCTGGGGGCTTGCTGTAATGGGTGATATTACAAACATTTGCTTTACGTCTAATTGAAATCTGACTCTTTTCAGGTACCTGTCACTGAATCTTATTATCTCAGTGTCTGATAGAATAAATGGGGTTGCAGGCTTCGTATCTTCTTCCCAGGGGAATCCTAATGCAATCCTGTCATCTTTCTGCTTTCTGCTTAGTAAGATGTTATGATATTTAAATCTCTTCCTATAAAGCCCTTTTAAATTTTTTATACAAAAACCTGCACATTTTTTTCCTAGCATTTATCCTGTTCTGCATCCCTTGCTACATTTTTAACCCTTTTTTAATATGCAGGCACTGGTTT
This sequence comes from Aegithalos caudatus, assembly GCA_013389925.1. Taxonomy (NCBI): domain Eukaryota; kingdom Metazoa; phylum Chordata; class Aves; order Passeriformes; family Aegithalidae; genus Aegithalos; species Aegithalos caudatus. Next base: position 135,610 of record WEIU01008655.1, read on the forward strand.
TTTCCCTACTAAAGTTATTCTGTTTTCTACATTATGGAGTTATTCTCCACTGGATTGAATTTGGAAATTCAAACTCTGTGATCTCAAAGATTCTCAGTTGTCCAAGATGTAGCCAAGATTAATGTTATCAAGCCAAAGAGCAAAGATGCCTACCTGAATAGGCTTTTAAAATTTCAAACAATGTGCTGAATTTTCCAGTCCNTGTTTATATACAGATTTGCTCTATATTTAGTAATTGGTTCATCCTATTGTTTGGATTTCTTTGTTCACACTAGACTTTTAATACCTCTCCCTCCTACAAGGTCATTTTTTGCAGTTCTGCATTGCATTTTCATGCAAGGTATGCACGTGAGAGGTATACACTTGCAATTGCAGGTGTTCTGTAAATCATCATCACTGTGAATCACAGACATAAATAAACAAGGCTGATAAAAGAACTTTTACTGCTATCACTTATAACATGAAACGGGTTATACAGACAAGCTGTGACCTGTGAGATCAGATTGCTATCAGAGTTTTAATCTCTGTTCTTGCTGTGGTAGAGAAAAATGGCTATCATTTATCACTAGCAAAGCATGCAGCAAGCAATAAGAACATGGGGGCTCAGCTACATTAAATAGTAGCTGCTGTGTATGTACATAAGCAGTGCTGTGCCATACGTCTATTTCAAACAATATGCTGTAATTATGAACACAGACACGTAATAGGTGACTTGAAACAGCAGAGTTCAGATAACTGCAATGGCAAAGTGTAATTGTAGTGAGCAAGTTTCATTAACTATTTACTCAGATAATCAAGAGCCAACTACAACTGTGGATAAACCACAAGGTGTTCCAAATAAAGCAAAGAAAAAAGGCAGTGGAGCTTTCCAAGTAATGAAGAGTTTCTACTTCTGTTTCCTTTTCCAACACACTGCCCTGGCCATAGGAGTAATAATCCTGGTACATAGTTTGTGACAAAGTGCACTGTTCTTTTTCTTTAGTTGGAAAACAGCAAGACTGCAGTGCTCCAGGTATGATCAGTACAGTACAGTCTATTAGCTTCACAGGCTACGGAATCCACATGAATGGTCTGATGTCGCATGTTGGAGCTCATCCAACAGCTTCAATGAGTCTAATTACTGACTTCTAGGGGAAGCAGGGGTAAGAGTGCCAGGGACATGAATCCACCTGGCAATGGCTCTGTTAAGCCATCCTCTGTCTAATTTCTCCTTTCACCCATGCATGGTGGCATGTAGTCATGTATTTAACATGTAAGGCCTAGAGTTCAGAGGACAACAGCTCTTCTAGTTTAGTTAAAACACTGCCAGATTCCAGAAATGCCAAATCTTGCATGCAAAGCCACAGTTACTAGTCATGATACATTCTGATAAATAGTTGTAATTTTGATCATTTCCTCCAAAACCAAAACATGCATTGTTTTTGTTCCAAGATTTTGTTGTGCTGAGCTGAAGCCTTTATGAATGGTCTTTGACTTCACAATACTATGGAAGTTGATCATTGCACCTACTTTTCCAAACAACAAATATTAAAAAAAAAAAAAAGAAAAAAAAAATCCTAAGATTACTGCTGCTATTACTGTATTTTTTTTATTACTAAAAATTTTTGTTACAGGCAGTTATCTTCAACTAGTCATGCATACAAAACTCATATGCTTTATATATACATACCACCACCTTTGAATTACTAACACTAACAAGTAGAACTGATAGCAATAAATTAATTGTTCTTTTAATCTTGGAGTGCTTTGGATTGGAAGGGGATCTTGAAGATCACCTAGTTCCAATCCCCTTGCCATGGGCAAGGACAACTTCCACTAGACTAGGCTGCCAAATGCAACCTGGCCTTGAACAGCTCCAGGGATGCAGCATTCACAACTTCTTTGGGAAACTTGTGCCCATGTCTCAACACCCTCACAGTAAAGAATTTTTTTCTAATATCTAATATAAACCTACTCTCTTTCATTTCGAACCCATTCCCCTTTCTCCTGTCACTACATGCTCTCATAAATAATGTCTCTCCATCTTCAGATACTGGAAGGTTGCAATTAGATAATGCCTTCTCTTTTCCAGGCTGAATAATTCCAATTCTCTCAGCCTTTCTTCATAGGAGAAGTGTTTCATCCATCTGATAAACCTGGTGGCCTCTTCTGACTTGCTCCAATAGATCCATGTCCTTCCTGTGCTGAGGACCCCAGAGCTGGATGCAGCACTGCAGGTGGGGTCTCACCAGGGCAGAGCAGAGGGGCAGAGCAGAGGAGCAGAGTTCCTCCCCCACCCTACTGGCCACCCTGCTTTGGATGCAGCCTAGGATACAGTTGGCTCTCTGTCCAGATGCTGCACTCTGAGAATTTGTTTTGATTTGTAACCCGAGAAACAGTCCCCAAGAGTCAGCTTCCACAGGGTCACCAAGTCAGAACATGAGTTTCTTTTGAAACTTTTCAACTGTCAACTTCTAAGTAGAAATAAATGAGCAGTACCTGTCAATAACAGCTGAGTAACAGATTCCATAAGTATAGGGACCATAAAGTAGGGGCCTGACTGAGAAAAGACCTATCAGCAAGGGCATTTCAGCATTCACTTCAGCAATACCTGGCAGAAGAACCTGGCAGTGGAGCTAGATGGTTATTAAAGAGAGTGATTTGAAGAATTCAGAAATGGCTGTTTCTGAATTATGCAGTACTGTTTCAAGGTTCTGTCAAAGTTATGGGTGTTTTCCTGTATAGTTCTGAAATGAAAAACAGACTTGAGGTATTAATGTTCTGTGAAGGACATTAATTTAAAACATGCAGAGTGCTAAAGCTTGCTATCAGCTACTTTATGATACAGAGAAGCTTGTAAGGGAATAAAATATGGTTAGCAGAAATGTTTCAAGTTTGATGCTTTCTCTTCACATTCAGCACTAAAGGGTATAGTTTATGTTCTATTATTGTTTTTGATACTGAAAAAGCTCATTTCCTTGTACTTCTGGATGAAATGGAAATAACTGCAGTGTAGCTGGGCATCCTACATAGTCACAAAGCTAGCAGCAGCAGACTGCTGCAGAGAAGCACCCCCAAAGCTGGAACTCTTTGGAGCTTTATTTGTCACCTTTTACACCACTTGATTTAGAAACATCTTTGGGGTCAACTTTAGGCTATTCTGCTGATAACCTCTAGCACTGAGGCTACCTCAGTGTACCTTATGGTCTAGTAAGAAAGGCAATCAGACTCCATAAGCTATTGCTAAAACCACCATTTTCTGGAGCTAACATGAGAACCAGAAAGAATATATGTAATCTTACATCCCTTCTGGTGCTGGGAGCCCTGAGCCATGCAACATCCCACAGACCTCTACTCAGGGCATATGGTACAGGTCCTGTAGAAAGGCTCACTAACATTTTGGTTTGAGACCTCTTGCAGAATTTTCTTAGTCAAAAAATAATGTATTCCTCATATCTGTTGTCAAACTACTGTATGTTCACACGAGAACTTGCTGCTCTTCTTTCAGATAATGCCAAGGTCACACAGCTGGTGTAATTGGAAACATGGAGTGGGAGCTGCCTCTGGGCTCCTCTGTTAGCATCACCCTGCTGAGTTTATCCTGAAGAACAAGCTCTACATGCAGCACAGGGCAGCACAGCCTGCTCGGGTGGACACTCCTTGTGGATTGCTAACTCTGATGCAGAATTAGGATTGTTACAACCCCAGCAGGGAAAATCTTGCAGCTGTTCGAAGCTTTAGGCTTTGCTTCCCTGCTGTGGGCATCAGCTGGTGCTCTGTGACACACTGGTAGGTTCCACTGCTCCCTGAAGTGAGCTCTGCCTATTATCACACATGAGACAGAGTGGCAAAGGATTGTTTCTGAAGGGTCCCTGTATTATCTAGCATGAAGGCAATGGGATTTGCAGACAGGCTGTGCTCCAAGCTTAGGCAACCTACTGGGATAATAAAGAAGAAGAGTGCATCAGGCTTCTCCCACCATCAACCACACCATGTACAACACAGCTGCAAGCACAGAAGACAGAAGCAAGAATCCTTATGTAGAGGGAGCAAGATGCTTATGGCTCTGTCTGGGACATAGGATATGTTGCTGCTTCCCTTCCTTACACTTGGCAAATTCAACAGATTATTTTTGTTTCCTATAGCAATGGAGGATGTGTGTGTGCACAATACAAGCAAACCTCACATCTTACCTTGCACTGCATTTGTCAAGAACACAGACTGTGTACTGCAACTCTGAAGACATTCAGCATCTGAGGATCAGGAATCTGCTTTTGAGAGCTGCTCTGGGATCATCACATCTCTTCCTATACCAGCTTCACATGGTTGTCTCCTGGCTTTTCTGCAGAATGGATTTCCAATAACATTATACTTAATAAGGTTCTACATTTATTGTCTTCTCTCATGCCCATTTTACATTTAATATATGTGTTATAATGGTATACAGTATAGCCAGAATCAGGGATTTTCTCACAAAATAGGCTGCTTGATTGATCCTGCAAGCCAAGCAATATGAACCTTTCCCACTGGTTGATGATTTGCTTCAGGAATATCAGTCAGTCCACTTCCAGCTCTCAGATTTGATAATATGCCATCACACATATAATGAGTAAGAGTTATTAATTTAGAACTGTTTAGGAAGATAGCTTTAACTCTAAACCTTGGAGTTAATTCATTTATAAAGTCAGGACTTTTAAAAATACACAAAATTTGTGTGACAGCACAGCCCAATACACACAGAGAAATCTTAATTTTTCCCAAAGCAAAATTGTTTGTGTATGATGGTTTGTTTTCTTTTTTATAACCAAAAGGTTTATTGCATGAAACCTAGTGGAACTAGCAAATTTGATCACTGAATAATTCTGAAAGGCAAATATAAAAAGTATTTTTCTAAAGAAGTGTAAGGAATACTGATGCATTATAATTAAAGTTATGTAGACATCATTCACAGATGCATCACAGAGGGGAAGCACAGATGTTAAAGTATATCAGGTGTGCATAAGCAACAATTTAAAGAAATACATCCATTGGAAGAAGTTACTTCCTTTTACATCTTGTAAATTAAATGTAAACATTATACATAGCCTCAGCTGACAAGCATACATGTAGCCCTATTTGAACTATACTAATTAACACTAGATAATCACTTCAACCTGCGCTATTACATTCAGGTTAAGGGTTAGTAAAAAAAAAAAATTATAAACATCCCAAAATATTTTCTATGTTCTAGGACTCAGTTATTTTTCTAAAACTTTCCTAAAATATTTAAGAAAAGCAATTTAGTTTCATTTTGAAACTGATTTAAACACAGTTTTCTTCCTTTTTATCTTTCTTTTTATCTCTGCTCTCATTTTGCCTTTGAAGGTAAATGAGTTTACCTTTGAAGGTAAACTCCTGCTTTCTTCTACTTTTTCATTAAAGCAACTGTAACTTTGTGAAAGCTACAGGCAGTTGGAAAAGTTAAGGAATGGCAAAAGGAGAAACATGAGAAGATCAGAGGACACCAGATGGCAGATTGCTAATTTGATTGAATCCTGACAATCTTTTTCAGTCATGGCCTTTTTTGAGGTTCTGGAACAGACACAATTCTTACTCCCAGAGCATTTCTTCTACACTTAAGAATTCAGGCTCAGAAAAACTGGCCATATTAGCCTTTGGCTTATGCTTACAAACTGTTGAAAAGCACAACCTGCAGCAGCAGCAGCAGCAGCAGCAGGGACTCTGTCAGAGTTCTACCTACAACTGTACAGGACAGATGACTGAACTGCATGGCAGTGTACATTTTCTGGTCCTTTTTAGTGCACTCTCGTAAGCCATGCAACACACACAGTGTCTGTGATTGCTGACTACCAATGATATGTGATCCTGTCTGTTAAGTGGTTGGGGGCACAGAGCTTTTGGGCTGCAGAGTTGTCCAGACTCTGACTCAGTGCTTACTCTGTGGGCAGAGTATGCAGAAGAATACGAGGTAAGCGTGGACTTGAGTGCTGGCTTGGGTCAGAGCTACATGCCCAGTACAGACAGTGCAAAGTGATCTATCACCCTGTATGTGGAGGGTTGGTGGCTCAACCAAGACTCTGTCTTGGTCTTGTCTGTATGCCTTGGCCAACAACTCCTGAGCCCTGCACTTATGTCTTACCTTTTGACCATTTTTCTGATTTTGGTGGTTCAGAAAAACACCGAAACTCAAGATACAGTTTATGAATTCCTAAGTAATGTGAAAATAATTTAATGGTAGGATAATTAGAACAAACTGCAGCTAAGGGATTATTCACAACCTAAGGAATCATAGCCATGTGAAAGAAGTCATGTTCCCCACTGCTTTGCTACATTAAGACCATACAACAAGGTCCTGATGGGACCTTGCAGATCACTGAGTCCAGGCTCTGCTCTCAATGTCAAGGAAACTTCATAATTTTTTTAATAAACTTTCTAATGCTAAGACTGCTCCTGCAGCACATTTTATGCTGTGTTATGCAGTTGTGCATCAAATTTGCTGCTCCAGGGGATTTCCATTGCTGCTCTGCCATAAAACTGACCTCAGAAAAGTCTATGCCACACATGGACCTGCTATGCTTTGGTCTGGAAAGGCTTGCCAAATATTGAATGTGACCAGGCCAAAGTAATTAAAACTGTGTCTAACCTGCCGAAATGGGTTTTCCTATATGAGTATCATGTTGTAATTAAATGTGAGACTTAGAGGAGCAAGGCTGGGAAGTTGCAAGTCTTCCATGAACTGCTTCTCATCTTATACTTGCACTCAACTGTAAGACTATGGCCATTTTATTGTCAGTGAAGATGCTACTCCCAGGCTGCAGGCCAAATAACTATTTAGGCCAGACTGAAAGCCTAGGGATTAAAGCACTAGGGACTGAAAAATACCTCAAAGGCTGAAGAGAGAAGGGGACAGATAACAGTGGTTTAATTTGTGGGCAGAGTGATCTATGCCCCAGATTGTGAACTGAAGCTTGTGTAGAGCTTGCTGTGTAAAAACTAGGAATTAATGTAAGTGATTCTCAGAGAAAAGGCAGAATCCAGTGCCTGTTCCCACAGCATGGAATAAGACTCTTTAGCTCAAAAAAGCACCAAAGCTGGACAATATTTGAAGAAAATACTGCAAAAAAGGAGAAAGAATTAAAGAACTAGGAAGGACTGACAAGAAAAGAGACAGAGTGCTTTAACACTATCTTTTCCAGAGTCCCAGAGGAAGGAAGCCTCCTCGCCAAGTCAGGAACTGCTCTGACTTCTCTGTCTTCCTAGAAATCATCAGTAAGACAGTGATTACTGCAAGAAGCCCTAAGAGTCCACTCAGAAAGGCTTCAGCTTCCTCTCAACCACACAGGAAAGCTCAGAAGTAAATGACTAATGGCCCAAAGCTTTATTTGATTTGCTGCTACAAATAAGTAGTGGCTGGCAAAGCTCACTGGCCTCCCTCAGGTACTAATCCATACTGGGCTGTTTCAAAGAGTTCCTGAGAAACTGGAGCCTAGACAACCTCATTAAAAGCATTTGAGAGGCGTTTCAGTTACATTAATTCATGATATGACTAGTGAGGATAGCCATATGCTGCTCATACATAAAATTATGAATAAATCATCTGTTGGTTAGCTGAGGTTCGTAAGTTATGTCTAAATGGAATAAAGATAGGATGGGTACTTGGATATAAAGGATGTTCACTGACTGAAGATGAATTTGGTAATCCCATCAAAACAAAAGGGTAAGGAGTGTTCAAAATTCCACTTAGGCTAATATTTGATTTCAAAGGCTGGCAACTAGACTAATTTTTTTCAGAAATTAAAACTTGGCATGAAAATATTTAAATAATAGCCCCCAAGTGAAGTGTTCCTTGTGCAAGCCCGAGGGTTAGAAATTAAAGAAAAAGAACATGGACATACAGCATAATCTTCTGTTTCCCTGACTTGCCTTTGCCCACACCTGTAGCTGTGACAGATCCACTATAATAACTACCTGGTTACAGCCCTGTTGCTGCAAGGACATGGAGCCCCGCCCACCCTAAAGGAAAAATAGTGTCATGATCAATGGATCAAACACAGGTAACATTTTTCACCTTCAAATAGATAACCTGCCCCTTATGGTAAATTCCTTTTTTGGAGATTCAGAGGGCATGAGTTAAAAAATAAATGTAAGAAAAGTGTGAAGAAAAAATACACCCTTTTAATGCAGATTAGCTCATAAGAATTGCAAAAAAATAATTCAGGCATAAGACCCTGCTTGATATATCCAAATTTTGGATCATAGCTTCTGCATTTCAATTCCTGGAGAGCATCTCAAGAATGGCCAAAGCACAGACAGTTTTGACAAAATTCTCTTTAATTTGGTCTTATAAAGCTGCAACAAGGGAATTCTAAAATTTCCCATGCTGTCTCTTCTGGGGCATTGCAATTCTGGTACCTAACCTCAATCTCATACTGAGGTTTTGGCTGCTGTAGTTCTTGCTCTTTTGTCTTCACTGGACTTTCAGAGGGCTCATGTGCCACACAGACTATACTCCTATTTGTTCCTGCTTGGACAGCCACGACCTGGTGAATCATGCTCAGGCTGAGGTTCACTGTAACCTCCTAATTCTTCTTCATGGAGCTCCTACCTACCTAGCTGTTCCCCATCCTGCATTTCTGCATCCTCTGGCTCTAACCTTGCACTTGTGCTTCAAGAGCATCCTGATTTTCCTGAACATTTCTCTAGTTTGCCAAGATCATTTCAGAAATCTCATCGTGTTCCCCAGCATGGCCACAGCCTTCCCAAAACTGAGCACGCGTGCTGCCTGTATCACTATGCACATCACTGGTGACAAACTTTGGTGGTTTGACTGAATGAACCGCTGTGTTTCCCGTGTTGGCAGGTGAGAACTGCTTCGCCGTGCCAACAGCACAGCCAGGTCGGCACCTAGCTGTCCCTTGGCTTGGAGTTATCACGGGGGTCAAACCCACGCTTAAACGAAATTGAAGCTCCTTTTTCTCGCTCGTCCTTTATCAAAGAGAGACGCCCGAGCCCAGCTGTTCCCACGGAGCCGCTGCTGTCGCTCGCACATCCCTTCCTTGAGCTCCGCGCTCTGGGAGCGCAGCCGGGCCGGGCGGCCCTGGCCGCCCCGTCGGTCCTGGCTGCCCCAGCA
>WEIU01008655.1:145230-162451 GCA_013389925.1 Aegithalos caudatus
CCCCGGCCCCGGGCTGGCGGCCGCCGGCATGGGCGGTGCGCGCACCTGCACCGAGGCTGCCGGCATAGGCCTGGCGTGGTGGGGTGAGAAGGTGACTCGGGCTCCAGTTGTTAAGCGTGAGTTTTTCAAGAAACCCTGCTAGTAACCGCTCAGTCCTAACCTGCAGGTGTTTCCCCGTGGAAGTACTCTGCGTAAATAATTCATCCTGGAAGTCAGGGATACTACTCGACCGCTAGCCCCCCACAGTGTAGGGGGTGGTTTAGGGAACGGCTGTCTGCTGACCTAAAGCTCTCACTGCTGTGTGGCTAGCCGTGCCCAGTTCAGGGTGCCAGAGCCTTCAAGAAGTTCAAGTCAATGACATGTCGTTTTTCTGCCTTTCTGTCCCTTGAGTCCTTCTGGAGTCTGATGGATAATGTTACTGTCCTGACCTAAAAAAGCAGCTAGTATGTGTACACAAACTCTTCTTGGTTTTGGCTGTGTAAAGCCCCTAACTCAGCTCATGGCTTACTGGCAGTAGATGGTGTAAAGGATTGTAGCCTGGTAACACATAGTCCCTTAGGCATTGCGATGCTTAAGCTCAAAAATTCAAACTTCAGTTTTTAACTGCTTGAAGCGCCTTCTTGCCGGTGCAAGTCCTTTCTAATTCTGTGGCAGTGCTCGAGTACTTTTGTTAACTTGCTGCACTTGCACCTGCTCCTGCCCAGGACTGAATGAGGAGCAGACTGCAGTTCCCTGCCCCGTTGGAACTATGCAGCACCTTTGTTCTCCTTGGTTGGAGGCACTGAATATGATGCTGCTTCCTGTGGTTTCCTAACTTTTACTACACTTCATCCTTTCTGTGAGGACTCTGTCACAGCAAGACAGCAACAAGTGACACCAACTTCAGAGGCACCAAATGTAGTTGGTGGCTTTTCCCATGAACTTTTGCTGTTGGTGTCTGTTACATAAGGAAAGTGATTTTCTTTTTGAAAAAGAGTGACACCTTCTGTTTTCTTCCTGAGTTGCCCTCCCACAGTGTTACCATTTGCTCTGCTTCAGGGTGCCGCTGTTATCAAGCGCTTCTCTGGCTTGGAAAACACCATCCCTTCATCTAGAAAAGATGAAGTGCCCAACTGCATGGTCAGTGCTGTATCAAAGCAAGGTTTTGCTATCTACGTAGATGACCCAGAAGATAAAGAAAACTACAGTTGCCAAGTGTCTGAAGAGCTGGAATTAAGCCACTGTGAACTGAATACCAGTGCAATGACATCCAGTATTCACCTGCTGCTGGATTTGAGTTCAGGTAACTCCTGTTACTACTCAGATGGTGTCTGTAGCACAACCACCATATGCAGAGTGGTTGTGAGTTGTGAATTATAAACTAGTGACTAGCTTGCGTTACAGTAAGTAACACTACAAGCTGATTTGGAATGTGTCTACATGAGGGGCAACACTTCTGAGCTAAAATTAGCAAGAGAAAGTCAAGAGATTAATTATACCAATGTCTTGCTGCTTCCTATTACCTGTTAGGCTCTCCTATGGTAGTGGACACATCCTTCCAATCCCAGCCAGAGGATCACATGGAAGATATTGTAACTCTGGCTGTGGGAGAGTATGCAGAGGACATTCATCAGTACCTCCGAGAGGCTGAAGTAAGTTGCTGTCAGAAGCTTATAGGTATCTGTGGTAGGCTGCAATAGTGCAGAGATGCTAGGCTGCCACTGAACTACAAAGAAGAGTAAATTATAAAAGTAATTCTTAAGGCAGCAGGTAGTGGTGGTAAGTTATTTCAGGATTAATGCATCCCTGTTATTTCCTGTGATGGGAGCATCTCTTTACTGTATGGTATGAAGAATTCCTGCGAGTGGGAGTAGAATGCTGAAAAAATGCTAAAGCAGTTTGATGTGATCTCACTGATAGCTCTCCAGCTATAGCAGTGGTTTTTCCTGTCTTCTTATGTCAGAGCAGTGAAGTGCAGTCTCTTGATAGGAAGAAGGGGGAAAATCTGATTGGTTAATTTTCAGGTCCTTCTGAATGGTTCAACTGTTTGATGGCAAAGGCTGGCCATAGTCCAGGAAGTATTTTACTATTCTCTTGCCAACACTGTAGCTTCAATCTGCCTCTTCAGTGTAGAAATACGACTTTCTGGAGATGCCACTAGCTGGGAATAATTACCACTAGAACAATAATTGTGGTTAGTACTTATTAACTTAGTACTTATTAAGTGGGAAAACCCTTGCTCCTTTTAGTGTAAATATAAAGAATATTCATCAGCTCAGCCATCCATGGTTCTCTTCAGAGTGATCACCCTGATTCTTCAACTCTTTCCAAACAGATAAGATTTAGGCCCAAGCCCTACTACATGAAGAAGCAGCCAGATATCACAACAGGAATGCGTGCTATCCTGGTAGACTGGCTGGTAGAAGTAGGGGAAGAGTATAAACTTCGGACAGAGACTTTGTACTTGGCAGTGAACTTCCTGGACAGGTTCCTTTCCTGCATGTCTGTTCTCAGAGGGAAGCTACAGCTTGTAGGAACAGCGGCAATTCTTCTGGCCGCGTAAGTGTTTCATCTTCTGAAATCTTGGTGATCTGAAGCCTATTTTTGGGCTTAGTCTTCTGTAATTTAAAGGAAGGAAGGTTGCATTAGTAGGTAGCTTTCCTTATGTCTCAAGATTATCAATGTGGCCTCCTTGGTACTATTAAACATTTAATGTTGAATGTTAAGAACTGTAGTGGGGAAAACTTGTAGCTATAAACACAGGAGCAGAAGCACAATGGTCTTAAACTGCCAGCCTGTAAAGCTGTAATAGACTCAGTTGCAATCTGCTTTAGCCTTTAACTGCTCTAACTAGACAGGGTAAGCAACATAGCTTAAGAGTGCATGGGTCTTTGTGTGGAGTGTGCTGTGTTACTGAGACTTCCCCACTGAAAGCTTGCTGTTAAGAGCAAGCAATGTGAGTGTATGTCTGTCTAGGCTGATGACTTGGAATTCCTCTAAGCATGTTTGCCCAAGTTTGAAACTAAATTGTTAGCAGCTAGCCTGGAGGAAGAAGTAAAATTTGAGCTTTTCACAAGTTTTAGTAATGTCATGTTCTCATCCTCATGCGGGTCCAGCACAAATTTTTGGAAAATCTTTTACTATCATTTTAAAGCTAACAAATGTGGCTTCTATATCCCTTTTTCAGGAAGTATGAAGAGATCTACCCACCAGATGTGGATGAATTTGTCTACATAACAGATGATACCTACACAAAGAAGCAGCTGCTGAGAATGGAGCACTTGCTTCTCAAAGTGCTGGGTTTTGACCTAACAGCCCCAACCGTCAACCAGTTCCTCCTTCAGTATATTCAGAGGCATGGAATCTGTATGAGGACAGAGAACTTTGCAAGGGTATGGACTATCTGCCTTCTGGGGCTGAGGGGGAAGAAGAGATCCTTAAAGGAGAACAACTTGCATTTCATGAAGTTGTCTCTGCAACAGGCCTAAAACTGTATGTTTTATAGCAGTGGCTTGTGTGCCAAGACTTCTGGATAGATGCCTCATGGAAATCCTAGGTTTGGTCTAGCTTGTCTGGTCAGGGATAATTCACTGGTGATTTTTTCAACAGTGCCTGTGTAGCAAGTCTGTCCTGGATTTGGTACTACTGCATATCACTCCACAATGACACAGAATATACCTGCATAGCTGCATAGGAGTTGCCTGAAGTAGTTAGTAGTGTTAGAAACAGCAAAATTATAGGAAAATATCTGACCACCTGCTTCTCTGCAGAGGATATAAGATTGTACAATGACTGTACTCCAACAGAGCCCATATTGTGCTTCTTTGAGCTGTCCATTTATCCCTGATGTCCAAGTGGGGTATACTTATATAAACAAGAGCCTTAGCAGATGGGAAGAGTGTGTCTGTCATTTTTATGAAACTTGACTTTTCTGACTCTCTACCTGTAAAATCAAGTCAGATCTGATGATGAAACCAGAACTTTAGATTAGAGTAGATGGGTTAAGGTTTGGCAAAATATGGTCTTTCTGTCCCCCTGAAACATGATAAAGGATCTTCTGTAAGATCAACAGGAGTAGAATGCTAATTCTCCTCACGAGACATGTAATTTATGCTTTTGTGCATCACTGAGACTATTGCTGAACTTTAATACTTGCTGTATTGGACTGATTTTACCAGCTAGGTTGATCCTTTTTTAAAAACTTGGGTTTTCTTGTTCAGTATCTTGCAGAGTTGAGTCTCCTTCAAGCTGATCCTCTTCTGAAGTACCTTCCTTCACAAATTGCTGCAGCAGCCTACTGTTTAGCAAACTATACAGTGAACAGATCTTTCTGGGTAAGAACAGCTGTATGTTAATAAATAGCTCAAGCATTTTGTTATTGTTAGAACTGAGCTGAGAAGGAGGGGGAATACAAAGTATGTTGTTCTAAAGGCTGAAATCCTAGGATGAGTAGCTGTTACTGAGCTAATGAGACTACCTGATGAGTGACTGTTAAGCAAACCTGAAATATCATGCCTCTTCTCTGAAACAGAAGGGATTTTACTGTCTTGCTCACTTACATCAAGGCTGTACCAATGACCTCATAAATCTCCAGAACTACACCCCCAGACAAAATTCAGGGTCTTTCTTGGAGAAAGGCAAGTATTTAATGTGTGTACTTGAGTGATTACTGTGTGGCTGCTTTACCACAAGCCTTGGTAGACCTTCCAGCTGTGGGTTGGAGGAATAGCTTTAGTACAGAGTAAGATCCAGAAGAGATCTAATGGATGCATGTGCTTAGAGTAGAAGGAGCCAGTCAGATCTCAGGGCATAAAGGAACACCTAGAGTGAAACTGATGGCACAATGCAATTTAATCTTTTTCATGCTTAAAGAACCTGGAGTGAGCTCTCATGTAGTGAAAAAAAGTTTCTGCTTCCATGGGAAGCCCATCTTCTAGATGACAGCAGACTACAATACAGTAACACTGTTTTATCTCATCTGCCCAGCCAGACACACTTGCTGCATTTACTGGATATTCATTAAGTGAGATAGTGCCTTGCCTGAATGACCTGCACAAAGCATGCCTTGATGCTCCCCATTGCCAGCTGCAAGCTATTAAGCAGAAGTATAAGCACCCAAAGTAAGTTACCAGTATGCCAGGGTCTTGGATGTCTGTAAGCACAGGGTGACTCTGGTTTCCCAGCTTGGGCTGTGTGGCTGCTGTAGTTCTCTCATCAGCTTCTAGATCTGAAACAGTGAAACAGACACCTCCATCAGCCCCTTGAGGGAAAACCTTTTCTGACCAGAAAAGTGAATAATCCATAAGTATGCAGATGCATTGGATAACAACTTGTCTGCAATGTTGCAGGATGTTGCTTCTCTTCTCTAATGTATTGCACAGTCATGTGATAGTTCAGCTGACAAATCTGAAGCCAATATCTGTCACTGCATTTCTATTCCAGGTACCTGCAGGTGTCTCTTCTGGATCTCCCAGCAGTTCTTCCTCTACACTAGACACTGTGGATCCTGGACTTGAAGATTACTGTGTCCCAATCAACAAAGCTGGTCTAATATTTCATAGAGCACTGCGGGTCATGTGTCTGTAACCATAGTGATCAGAATGTTTTTTACGATAATATTTTTTAATGAGATGCCTTTTTAAAAATAGATATAAGACTAGAGTTCTTTAACATAACTGACAGCACTTTTAATAAATGTCTTATTACACTACTTCTGTGAATCTTCTGACTCCAGTTAATACATGCAGTAACAGTGCGTCGAATGAATTTTGGGGTGGTTTTTTGGGGTATTTTGCTTGTTGTTGTTTTGGTTTTGGTTTGCATTTTGGTTAGTGGGATTTATTTTTTACTAAATTTCTGTAAGTACTTATAAGCTGGCTGAAGTAGATAAAACAGAGTTTGAACCACCACAACATGACATCCCTGTTGGCACAGATGATTTGCTGTAGTCCTACTAAAGTTCTTTTTTCAATGAGACAAAATCACGTGAACATGAACAGAAGTTATTTTCTGCAATTTATTTACTGTGTCAGACCAAGAACATCTGCATGCAGTTGGTCTATGAACTATGAACGTGTTTGTTAGAAGATCATCAATGTTGCGGTGAAAGAGAGACAAAATAGGGGACTGCTCTGCAGGGAGTTGGAGGGAGGGGAGATTGTGGCTGGCAGGGCTTTAAGAACATTTCATACACTGGTGAACAGACTGCACTGGAGAGCAATGCCAAAAGCTGAGATACTGGAACAGCAGATTTGATCTAGATGGCTCCTGACTCATTCTTGTGGTGTGGTGTTACAACAAACCTGTCTGCGATGACCTCTCATGTCACTAGAGCACTGGCGATCATGTGTGAAGGGAGGGCAATGGGGTAGAACTAACTATTACCTATCTTAGCCTGAGCTGCTACAAGGTCTTGTGTCCCACTGTCAGTTATTAGTTAGGCAAGGCTTTGAGGAAAAAAAAATCCAAACAGGACACCACCTTGTACTCTCAAACACATCCCCTGTCCAAAGTAGTTTAAATATCAGTTGGTCACATTGGTCAACACATAGAGAACTATAATCCACTCCTCTAAATGGTAAGGTAAGTCTGAGGTGTCCACTCCTCTAAATGGTAAGTCTGAGGTGTCCACTCATCTAAATGGTAAGGTAAGTCTGAGGTGTGCTCTTACTGCAAGAGTTTAAAACTTCCAGGGCTTACTGCTTCCTAAGAGAGCAATGTGTACAGTGCATTATGTGTTTCCAAACAAGAATAGGTTTAACACTTGACACCAGTAGGCAATTCAGCAGACACATTAAGTACCAGCTAACAAGCCTCTTATTTTAAAACCTGATTATGCCAATATGTGTGTCATTAGGCTCTTAGCTTTGGGCATTCCTTCAGTGTATGTAAGACTTCCTTCCCCTTAATTCCTCCCTGTGCAGATGGATCTTTCTAGTAATGCAAACTCCTGTATTTCTCCAAAGTGGAGGTAATGGTCATGACTGGTTCACTTGTCTCAAACATCCTTTAAGGGAAAGGGATATTCCATTTTGGTGTTAGCAGTCTTGTGCTCTGGTTTCAGTCCAGTTCTTGGTATCTTGCTTCAAACACTTTCTAATCAGTTAAGTGAATCTGTCTTGATATATACTGATAATGATGGAAGTGACCAGATATCCTGTGCTCATGTCTGTGGTATTAATTTTGTGGTGGGAGCCTCAATCCATGGATTTTGTCCATGCACTGAATTTCATGGCTCGTGGATATATGTACTAAACGGGTGCTATGAATTTCACTCCTGCCTGCAACCAGCTTCTTTAAAGAGTGTCTCAGCACAAAGCCAGTGGCACTTACCTACAACAGGCAACTCTTGGTTGCTTGTTTCACAAGGAAGTGGTGAGTGCCCTGAGCTAGTGTTGCTAAGTCTACCCAGCTTATGAGTTACCAGCTCATTTGGTGTTTTAGGCTGAACAAAAGATATTCTGAAACACCATGTTAACAAGACTCCACTTGTAAGTAATAGTGCTCACTGAACTGCAACTAACTCTAGTGTTGGGTGTTTTCAAAGCAGAAAAAAGTGTCTCAACTGCAGGAATTTTCTGCTTGTGTAACAGGAGATTAAAGATTTGTGTGGTCACGCTGCAGTAGTAATGGGGAAGAGATGAGTTTTGTTCTTCTAAACAGTCTATAACCACAGTCATGCCTCATGTTCCTGGGCCAATAGGTTTAGTGCATCTAACAAAGTAGGGGTCTGGATTTACTAAGTGTTTTAACATCTGGAGTCTTTCTAGAAGCCACACTTCTGTTTTACTTTCTTAGATTTAACTTATAACTGCAAGGCAATTGCAACAGGTTCACTTTACATTTTCAGAGCTTCAGTTCTTTGGTGTACAAATGTACCTGGGATTTTTTGGCTTTTTTTCTTAAGCTATAATATGTGAAGACTGCTTCATCTGTTTTCTTGTTTTATAATTATTTTTCAACTCAGCTTTTGACCGAAATATTGTTTCAGTCCAAGACTAAAAAGGGTAAAAGAAAATAAGTAGTTAAGGTGAAGAATCACATGATGCTGCAATGTGAATGCTAATAATGAGTTTGGGCAAAATGGATTACATTTTAATTTGTGAGACACAAGGAACTCATCATGAAGTCATCTCATCTGAGATGTGTAATAATGTCATTTTTAATGTTCCTGTTCTAGTCTCACTTCCTTTTGTTGTATTTGTCTTATTCAGAGCAAGAAGAAAAAACTTATTGCTGTTACAGGAGTGAGCCTTGACTCTTCCAAGGTGAAAACTGGGTGCTATCCCCTCTCTCCTTCAATGTGAATCATCACACTTAACTCTGGCCTACCCCTTGTGGACTGTTCTCTGCAGATGATACCTGAAATCAAGGGATAAAAGATTCTTCAGTTGGGCATGAAATGGTAATGAAGGTGGAATAATGCTGTTTTAATAGAGGAGGTGCTTGAATACAGATGCAAAAACATGTAGGAGTACTAAAGGTTGTACTTAAAATCAGGTATACAGGAAGATGGATTCATAAAGAGGGAGATGAAAGCAACCCAAAAAGAAGCTTTAAGTTTTCACTGATGTAGTGCCTATACTATACAGAAAAACTAAGGTTATAAAGCTCACAGCCATGTGTGATGCTTGAAACAGAACCAGACCTTTTGAAGACAGCCATATCCTGGAAAAGAAATAAAAGGTAATCAGCATTAAAGCCTAAACTGTGACAGTCTCAATTCCTGACTATTGCCCTTAGTGGCTTGTAGACCATGGCCACAAATAAAACCTTTTTTGTTCTTGTTTGGATTTTTCTGTTCAGGAAATACTTCAACTGTGGTAGTTTTGGAAATGCCAAGACTGATCATGCTCAGTTATCTCTGCTGTGAAGATCAGTCTGTTGAGTGTCAGCATGTGTCTTTCAAAGGCTGAATACTGACTTCTATGCAGGTCACAGTATCTTCCCCCCGTTAAAATTTAATGGGACAAAACCTACTGGTGAAACAGCAGGCTGATCACATCCAAGGAGCTTTGAGGGATCACTCAATACTCCTAGTGGAGAAGGCTGGAAATGAGACGTGTTGAGGATTTTATCTTTGACCCTTGATGTTCGGTTCAAGAGGTCTTTAATATTGGTATTAGAACAAACACGAACATCCCTAATCTTTTTCTAGCAATCTCCATATTATCATACTGTGACTTTCAAGAGCCTTGGCTGTATGATCATGGTTTTCTGTATTGTAGTTAACAATTTTAACTTATAATTTCTAACAATATTTTAGCCATCTCTGGTGTCCTGAGAATGCTGTTATAGCTGGAGATGTATTGTGGATCCATGGTTCCTTTAAGATTAAAAGGGATAAGTGCAACTTGATACTTTATGGGAAGGTACTGGTTTAAAATCTATGGTCTGTCTTTTGTTTTCCTTTTATCTGGGGTGAGTTAAGGATGTCTGAGAAGTAATTAGGTATTTAGAGAGAATGCTTTAACTGTGTTCAGAACAGTTAAGCAACAGAAGGTTGTCTGCCTTGCTGGGAAATCCGGCTGTGTGATTAGTCTGTGTGCATACCTGCTTGTCCTCAGTTTTACAAATGGCTCGAATTGGCTCTGATCACTGAGGTGGGTGCTTATTTTAGCCAGTGACCTTGAAGCACCTTATGGGGTTGCTCTTAAGCATGAGAAGCAAGCCAGCAACATCAGTGATTGCTTCCTGGGTTTAAGCTTTTTATCTTGCAATTTTCCTCAGCACCTGCTTCCCCAGAGCAAGACCATCTTCCTGTACTAAAGAGCTGTGCAGACTGTGCTAGGCAGATGTGAACTGAAGGCAGCACAGACTCTCCCCTACTCTTCAGACATTCTAAAGCCCTGTCAAGCTGACTCTTATGAAGTTTCTCAGGTCCTCTGGTGTTTATACTGGATGTGTGTATTTTCCCATTGCACAAGACAAGAAATGCACTGAATACTTATTTTTAGCTGTTATTTGTTTCATAGATTTTACAAGTTCTCTTGTAAAAGCTCTGGCTTTCTCTTGGATGATTGTTTATACTGCATCTACTTAATAGCAAAAAAGACAAAGCTTTGCATGATGAGATGCCTGACAAAATGAACATTGCATAATGAACATCCCTGACAAAAAATTTATGGAGAATGTGCACTGCATATAGTGGAGAAGCAGTGGTTTAAGCAGCCTGTGTGATAAGTATTTGGTATAGCCAGTCACAGCTCTTCTGTGCACTCTGTGGTTTGTCACTGTAGATAGCAGCCCTGCAAACATTGAAGAGAACTAGGACAGACAAACTTACAGGACAGCCTCTAGACAGATACTGACCACATGACAGAGTTAATCCTAAAGTACATGCCTACCTGCATCAAATTAACTTGTGTGCGGGCCAAGAAAGACCAGGCAGTCCTGGCCCTTATCCCCCTGAAGTTGCTAAAATTATGGCTCTTTCTTGGAGTTTTGTACAGTGCTTGCCTCGTTAGGCTGTGCTGGTACTGAAAAATAATTGTGGACTGAGCAAGGACTGGTTCCTGGCCAAATGTCTGTCTCCATTTGGCTTGTTTCCGTGATGCTTAGGGTTGGATAGATTTTTAAGTAGATTTGTCTTGGAGAGAGCTTTTGGAGCAGGACAAAATACTCAGTGTGAGCTAACAGGCTGTGTGGCTGCCTGTGCTCAGAGCTCGTGCTTGCAGTCTGCCCTTCTTTTGTCTTAGCAATGTGTCTAGAATGACCAAGTGTCCCTGCTATTAATACCAGTAAATACCTAGTTAAACCACAAAGGAGTCCTGCTCCTTGTTTTTCAGATCGTCTTTATTTGAACACAGAAGAGCCTTACTTGGAGCCAAGTGCTGAAAAACCAGGCTCATGATGAAGCATTGAGTTCTGGCAAGAAATAGTCTCCTCCCTCCACCATCTGCAGCCAAGCTGCCTTTTCTGCTTGTTTACTGTTGTTTGTGTTTTGATGTGTAAATAACTTGAAAAAGTAAGAGAGGGCGCTAGACCCCACAGCATTCAACAGATGACATGAGCTCCTTACAGCAGAATAATGTAAACTCCATCCCTGTTTAGGCAGACACTGACGTGTCGTGTATCTCAAAACAGAACAATCAGTTTGGCTATTTTTCCCCTCATAAAGAGGATAGATGTACCTGTGCATTAATGAAATGGGAGGCAAAACAGAGTGGAGATGAGCAAAACAGCAGTGCTGTTCCTCCATGTGACATCGGAGTGAGACATTGAGGTGGCAGAAGCAGGTTCACTCAAACACATTTGCATAGCACATGCTTTCAAACAGCACACCTGGTGTACTGTCACCTCTGTTTACTGAAGAGGCACAGCTGGGTTCAGCCGCGCAGGGAAAACACCTTGAGCCTTTTGTTAATCCAGAAGGATGCTGTATCCTGATGGTCCCCGAAGGACAGGACCAGAAGAGGGCACCAGTATCCTTGGTCTGGGGCTTGAGGGGAAAGCCAGCCTCAGCGTTCCCCGAAAAGGGTCACAAGGTGTTTGCTCTTGGGTTCCTTTTTATGTGGTTTACATGTAGAGCAGCAACATGCACGATCATTGTAACAATATGGCTTTGTTCAATTAATTTTTCATGAAATGTAGCCAGGATTTAGCAAAGTTGCAACGTAAAGTAGTTAGCTATGCTGCCTAGCTCTCGCATCTGGTGATCCAGGGATACTTAAATAAAATAAATTATCTTTTCAGAACATCTCTAGTCTTGTATGTGAGGCTTGACTCTTTGCACTAGTGTATCAAACATTTTCTGTAAGTTTTTTTTTTTTTTTTTCTCCCTGCTATAAAAATCAGGCTACCTTATGTTGACTGAAAGCTTGATTCAGAGAGAATAAAAATATGATGGAAAGTGCTCTTCTAATATTTATGACATTAGTGTCCTGTGGAAGCAAATCTTATGTAGGAGTATCTCCTTATACTGCAAGTTGGGCAGATGAAACACTTTTAATGTTACAGATCTTGTATGGTTTGTGCAAGAAAGAGGAAAAAAATTAGCTGTAATTTTTAAGTTTGAATGTGTCTCTCTTGCTCATTGAAAATTTGAGTGCTGATTTTTTTTTTAAGTGTAATATAGCTATATGGAGTGTTTATGTATGACAATTGTTTCCCAGTTCAGGTATTTAAGTGTCCTTTTTTTTTTTTTTACCTTGGTCATTTTGTCCTTGTCCTGTCCCAGCTTAAACTGAGTTTTACTTTCACAAGCTGCTCACCCATTCAATTTTATACTTGTCTTTTTCTACAGCTATTTATAAAATGCATTTGCTCTCATCTTTAACCTGTTAAATAGGAGGCACAAGCTGCACTGTCAGAGTCAGTGGAAAACTTCTATCCAGGGCAGTCATCTGAGTGCTGCAGTGGTATCTAACAGTTCAATTAAAAACTCGTCAGTGAAGCTTTTTAAGTCAAAGGGAAATGTTTTCTCCTTGGACAGTTATGTTGCTGAGCTGTGACTGAGCCTGTGTTCCTTAGTCTTTTTGAGCTTTTACAGGTGTTTTTACAGATCTATTTTAAGACAGTTGCTGAACTTCATGTCATGTGCATAGAGCTATGGGCTGCCTGGGGCACTCCATGGATGTTGGCTAGAGGTAATCAAATTTTCTGGCAAACACTAGCAGCTTTTAGGAGGTGGTGTTGTCTCTGAATGAAAGAGGTACCAGGGAGAGGAGAGTATGTTCACATCATACAAGCATGTCTTCAGTAAGCACTTGAGCACCTGTGAACTAATGTGATTTTCCACATATGCCTGTGCACTGCTAGCTGGACATTGTACTCCTTCTCTCTCTTTTCCTGTTGTTTGGTGACTGCTCACAACTTTCAAATGAAGTGGAAGGATGATGTGGCCCTGCAGAGGCTCCTTTGCCAGCAGGATAACACTGTGCAGGGCTCCTGGCCCAGAGCCAACAAGTAATAAATATCCCATGGGGCAGGACTGACACACTGGTGTTGAACAGAGCACACCCAGTTTTAAAAGTATCTCCCTGCATCCAGTCTTAAACATGAAGTTGGCTCTAAATCTTTCGTTGGCTATTTGTCCTGTATCACCTGGTAAAAAGACAAACCCACCAACGAGTAAACAGGCTGTGACAGCCCTATTTTTTCTGTAAGTAATCAGTGTAGAAAGCTCTGCTGCAGTTTGCCAGATTTTGCCCATCAAAACTTTCTCTCAACAGCTTTTTGTTTTAGTGCATGGACTGTAGGTCATTGTGACACTCACAGGATAACCACTACTCACGTTCCCAGATCACTGAGCTGGGCAGTAAGTGATGTACCAGTGGGTTCTGCTGTTGAATATCCTTCTCTGGTTACTATATGGGAACTGCTGACCTTTGTAACTCCCACTTGTGTTCAAGCAAATGCTGACTGCACTTAACTGGGGAAAAATCCTTTATTGTATTTTCAGATGAAACCTCCAGAACCTTTCATAGCTGTATTGTAAAGAGAGAAGCAATTTTTTTTAAAGCTAAAGAAACAAACACAAAAAAGGTATAGGAAACCCAACACTCACCAAACTTAAATTCATTAATCAAAGTATCATAAAGACTATGCTGTCAATATTGTAACAACACTGTACTGAATTGTCTCTAGCACCATACAACATTAATTAAAATTTGCTATTTCCTCCACCTGGAGAAACTTGTGGATGGTTTCGGATGGGAAAAGTCTCCACAAGGTTGGTTGATAAGTGTCTGAAAAAGTAATAGAACATTTGCTGGTTTTCCTGGTATGGTGTGACAGGAGTGATAATTCTAAGGATGTTCAAGGAGATTGTGGGAATTTCTTTGTGCTAACTCATCTTAAAGGTACTGAAAAACTCAAGAGTGACATTAAGCAAAATTGGTATAAAATTCAATGTAACATTAGAGCTAAAGAAAAAAAAAGCGCTCATTACAGTATTGAATGTAATGAATCCATCTGCCCTTGATCTATAAATGGGTAGAGATTAAAGGCTATCACTAGATTTTTGTTTTCTAACCTTAGTTACTGCCCCTATCTTCAACTAGTGAAATCCTCATGGAGTCTCCCACAGTCATCAAATGGGGTCTGCATTTCATGATCAGAGTTTAGGATAGGAACATATTTTACAAATATTTTTGCCATACTCTGCATCCAGGGATGATGATAATTTCTGCCTAGAACCCTCCATTTTTTTGATAAAGAGCTTGGCTTCTATTTTTTCCAAAGGAAAGATCTATTGCCACTGTATCAAGCCAAGGAAACACATGAAGCCTCCACTGCTCATCAGTAAACACTTGGACAGAAATGAGTGGGTAGTCTTATTGTGGCTGATCCCATTGTGCAGGGGCTGAACAGGATCCTGGCTTCTTGTTCAGAGAACATGATTCTCTTTTGCTTAATTCATTGTCTCATTTGTATTTGTTCTGTCTTTAATAAACGCTTTGTAGGATCCTGCTGAGCAGACTGCTTTTCATTTGTTTCACCAGTGAACCTTTTAAGTTACTGTGTATGAACAGTCTTGAAATGTACTTCAGTTGTATAAGAAACCTATGTTTAAAATTTGAAATAAGTGGTGTGTTAGCATAGTTGTGGGTGATGGTTAATTAGAAGGCTTGTTGCAGCTCAGGCTTTGGCACCAAAAAGTGATGGGGTTTTTTTGCTCAATATTGAGTCAAAGTGTACAGAGGCCTTAGCTGATGTTGTCTGTATAGATGCATTGATTTTTAAGGTCAAAAGCAATTATCAGACTTTCTAATGCCTTTAACCATGTTTGGGTGCTGCTAAATCCCTGTTGATACTGGAACCCTTCTATTTTTAACTCCTGTATATCCGACTCTAATTTCAAGTGCTTTAGTTTTCCTTTTACCAGCTGGGCTAAAAAGCCCTTCACTAACTGCATTTTCTTCTCCTGTGAAAATTTAACCACAGCAATTAAATTACCCTATGTTTTTTCTTCTTGTCAACAAAATGGACTGAGTTTTCTGTGCTTGGGTTTGTTTGGGGTTATTTTTATGGTAATAAATTATTTCTAGCGCCCGTGTGTTTGCAGCAGTCCTCCCCAGTTACTGAACATCCTCTAAAAACATGTGCATCAGGGGATGAGATGCAGCTCTTATCACGGTCTCATGAAGGCAGTTGGTGTAAGCTGCAGGTCTGCAAGGTCCACAGTACCCAGGAAAGTAATTTCCTAATGAGTACTGAGAGTAACTTCTGGCAGCTTCACGCAGCTGAAGATATGGCTCTAGCTGAAGCCTGCTTGTAATGAAAGCTGATTCACCATTTTTTTCCCAGTGTATACAAATCAGAGGCAATCTCTCTGCCTCCTGGCAAGCTACCCAAGCCATCAGTTAGGCAGGATTTGGCCAGATGTCTTCCATGGTGAGAAGCACTGTTAATGTATACCAACTGTAATTATTATGCTAGTATTAAATATCACCTCCTGTTTTTATCTGAAATCAATGTCACTAAACGACTTCAAGCTCTTCCAGTATTTCTTTAAATTTCAGAGGTAATAGTATGGATTTTGTTTTTAGTAATGCTCACCTCAGGGTTGCTTGGATGCTCAGACATGGCTTGGACTTCTTAACTCTCCTTTTTTCAAAGTGTACCAGAAGCAGATAATTAAGGTAAAGGAGGATAAACAGTTTATGAAGTTCAAACTCTGAAAGGAGCAGGCAGCTTAGCAGTGAAGGACACAACAAAGCCTGAGGCATGCAATGGTGTCTTTCCCCTAATCTTTTCTGGCAGCATCATGCTGATGCCTTCCTTCTGCAGTGGAAGAGGATTGAGTTAGGGAGCATCTAATTACATGGCTCTGCTGGGTGTCTGTGGGAAGGTGCTGGCAGCGGGGGGCTGCCCTGCGCAGGACACAGATGGTTCCAGTTGCCTCCGACCCACACGCCACAGGGCACAGCTGAGCCCTGCAGCCAACCTATTGCTCCTCAGGGAAAGTGCTTTTGAGAAAGGAGAAAAATGGCTGACAGGAGGAAACCTGAGGGAAGATCAAGGTCTGAGGCCAAGGATTCCTCTGCAGCTCTGGGAAAGGGTCCCACACCAGAGCAGAGGGAAATGTGAGGGAGGTGGAGCATCACAGACAAGCTATTGCAGTCTGACTGCATCCCTGTGCACTGCAGTCTGGAGGGAGGCCAGGCCTTGGGAACAAGGGAAAAAAGCTGCTTCAAAGTTTGCCTCTTTCTTTCCCACTAATCAAATCAGTAGTTAAATATTTATTTTAATTGTCAATAAATTAAGTTCATTTTCCCCAACTCTAGTCTGTTTTGCCCACAACTGAGGAAGCAGGGTTTGTTTATCCAGGGAAAGGATGGCTGAGGAAAATTGCTTTCAACTGTGTAAAAGAAGGTCATTAGAAAGCAAGCATGGGATTTCTCTGAGCACATGGCTGAGGCTGGGATGCAGCAGCTGCAACACCACCAAGGAAAACTCTCTGTCTACACTTAAGGAAAAATACTTCATTATGAGACTGATCTTAAGCAGAAATATGGTGGAATCTCCTCCCTTGGAGGTGTCTATAAGTCACTAGAACAAGCCTGGAACACCTACTATGGCTGCGAATTTAGCTCTGTGCTGGACTAGGGGCTTCCAGAGGAGAGGTGTAACCTGGATTTTTCTGTCATCCCACAGCATGCACAGATGGAATAGCCAAACTTAAGTGTAGAGGGGCTGGCTCTTCCCTGTTTTCAACGGCTGTGCTGAACAGCTAAATTTTAATTAAAATAACATAAAATGACAGTGAAGGATAATGAACAACATTCTGTAAAAAGCATGGAGTAGTCTCCTGAGCTACTGTGCAAAAGACTGTCTGCCTTTTGGTATGATCTGTGTGAGTTTGGGGGTTTTTAGGTATATCTATACCTACATAAATATATACATACACATTGAGGAAAAATGGTGAGGAGTTGTGCCTGACCTGAACACATGATCTCAAAGGCTGAGAAAATGCTGACACTTTTGGTCACCTCTTTCTGACACCTGGACAAAAGTAGGAGCTGAGAAGCAGTCCAGGGGCAAGTTAACCCTCAACAGTAAGCAATCTTCACAGTGTATTATCTCAAGTGTTGAACCTAGGGATGCATAACACAGCTTGGGAGATATTCTGCAGAGCCCAGGTTGAAAACAGCAATTGTGTTTCTGTAGCTTGGAATCACAGGTGCTTTGCTCCATACACACCAGAAGTATATAGTTCTTGTAAATTTGAATTATATATGCCAATAATATTTTGATTTCATCAATGCTTACCAAATCCAGGAGAATTAAAAAAAAAAAA
>WEIU01008655.1:166604-217756 GCA_013389925.1 Aegithalos caudatus
TTTGGGAAAAGAGGAAA
This sequence comes from Aegithalos caudatus, assembly GCA_013389925.1. Taxonomy (NCBI): domain Eukaryota; kingdom Metazoa; phylum Chordata; class Aves; order Passeriformes; family Aegithalidae; genus Aegithalos; species Aegithalos caudatus. The sequence goes on from WEIU01008655.1 coordinate 166,622, forward strand.
TGGTAGAAAAGGAGAAGGTAACTCTAGGACTTTTGACTTCCAAGACTGCTCAGCTGAAGCCTTTCCCATGTGGAGAAAGAATGCAGAGAAAATGAATTCTGAATTTCCATAGTAGAATAGAGATGACAGATTTTTCTGCCAGAGTAACACAGAACATGTCTAGTCCAACCTGTGGCATGCAGTGGTCAACCATGAGGGCCCAGCTCTCTGCTCAGAACTTTATTCCACCTGTCCTTGAAAACCATTAAGGGCAGAAATGGCACAATCTCTCTGGGCAACCTCTTCTGCTGTTCCCTCTCCTCTTGGTGCAAAAGTTTATATGGCCAGCTTGAGTATCCTTTTTTTCAATGGATGATTGTATTTCATCCTCCCAATATACAGCATTGTGAAGAGCCCAGCTCTGTTCTGTTTGATAAGCTCCTCACAGATATTACACAGCCCTTTGTCTCCCTCACTTCAATTAGTATCTTTTTTTCAGTTTTATCTCCTATATTTGTCCTTGAGTGTCAGGGAATTATTAATACATCCATTTTCACAGGTAGACAACAAATCCCAGCCAAGTAAACTCATTAGCTTATTTATACGTCCTGTTGATCTGACAGTAAGGTCTAACCCACTCCAGGTTTAGACCCATAAGTTTAGGTTTCCACATGGTGCATGCTTTCACTCCAAGTGTGAAAGCTCCCATTATACTCAGTGGAGCTGAAGTCAAAACTGCCATCAGAGTGAAAAGGTTGTTTGTCTCACACCTCAGTCTGCTTAGCTGTCTTGTTCTTGGGATTCTACTGGCTGTAGTGGCCCTGGCTCCCACACAGCCTCTTGTACTGCAGAAACCTGAATTCCACAAGGAGAAAATGGCTAAAATTGATACAGGAAGTCAGCAGCAGAGCATCATTTGAACTTGCATCTCGAATGCATGCTGCATGTCCTACACACTGGAAGAGATGTTCCACTTCTGAGGAGCTGTGTGATTTTGTTCTGTGATGTCAGAGAACAGAGAGGCACAGTTTGTTTGGAGCAGCTTAGAGAATGGTGAGCACATTTCTTTATGTACAGAGCTTTGTTTGACTGTTCTGCAACACATTCTCTGTGGTTTCCAGTTCAGTGGCATTGGGACTAAACACTGTGATTTATTATCTCAAGTAATTGAGATAACTTTGAATAAGTTTGAATAACTTTGACAGCCTCCTTTTGGACTGAGATGTGGAAATGACAGTGAATTCAATATTGAGTAAAATTAATGCCTGTTATAGAGTTGAGTTCAATGCACATGAAAGTAGAGTGACAGTTGTAATAACACTTTAACATTTCTAAGGAAAGAATAGTTGCTCTTATCATGAAAAGCCTTAGAAATTCTAATTCCTTTTGTGGCTACTGCGATGAGAGTGCACTATTAAATATGTGAAATGAAAAATTACTGACAGAGGTGCAAAATATCATTGCTGTTCAGAGGATTTTGCTTTGAGGGATTTATCTGTACATTGATGTCTCCCTGTTCTCTAGCTCCTCAGGCTCTATCAGATTGCATTCCCAGGATCCGTCTGACACTGATGGTTTGGGTAATATCCCAAGGAGCCTCAGTCTTTCAGGATGAGGATTTTTGTTTAACCAGGCCAGGAAAATGACAAATAATCAACTGGAAATGAACACAGGATGACAGTGGGCTTTGCTAGTGGTCAGTGTGATGATTGCTGTTTGTAAAATCTCTGGTTTTGGAGTTTAGATGGTTCTAAGTTACTTTTAAAAGAAAGCTATAAAGAGTCAGTGAATCTTCTATAAGCATGGGGAGAGAAGACAAAATTTTGTTTTACGTATTTAACATCTTGGGAAGATAAAGATAGCAGAATTATGAAAAATGTGAGTACTTAAAACTGTAAAATTTTAATAATCAAACCTAGTAATTCTATAATTTCTTCATTACTTCTAAAAGACCCATGCCTTCCATTCTGTTTCTATTTCCACTTCTTGTCCTTTATGACAGATATTCTGAAATGGAAAAGCCAAAAATGTTGAAATCTTGATATATGTAAGGTTGGATATCTGCAATGTGCTTAGTGCTGCAGTGATTTCATCTATGTACAGTTCTGGTTGTTCACATTCAACGATCTACTGGATTGAAATCCAATGAGCAAGAAAGGGTTAGTTGGATGGCTGATCCTTTCAGTTGAATCTATGCTCCAAAAGGAAAGCAACCCCAAATTTCTGGTTTATCCCAGACTGGTATTCTACTTTACAGATACAGTATTTATTCTTGTATGATTATTAGAAGGGAAATAAGCTCTTCAAGTGTGTTTCTCTAAGAGGATGAAATTTATTAAGTTTATACTGGTTCTAGTCATTGTGGACAGGAAATTCTGAACCTGTCTTCCAGCAGGAAAAGACCTATGTTTATGGGGTGTACTTGTTAGTCATTCAATCTGTCCAACAACAGGAAGAGTGTATTAGATGGTCTTGTATTTTATTCCATTTCAGAAAATTGTATCCCACTTTTACCCTTTTTAACTCTGACGGGCAGTGATTTTCCTACCCTTTCCTAGAGAGCACGTAAGCTCTTCTAAAGTGTAACAAGCTCCTGTATTTCTCTGTAGCTCAGGCAAAGACAGAGCTGGAGGGCTAGTGGCCAGCTCATGGACAGTAGATGAGAATTGATAGACTATGGGAACTATGGGAAAGCATCTTGAAACCTTGAGTTTTCTCTTTGTCCCCCTCTCTTCATTAGTGCTAGCCACAGCCCATGTTGATGGATCACACTCATGGACCTGTGTGGAAGCCCAGAGGCACACTGCTCAGACAGAAGGAAATCCTTGCAGGGTTTCCCATTAACATCAATAGGAGAGCAATTGTAAGGCCTTCCCACAGGGAAAGGGCTCCATTAACCCCTGCATTTGAGAAGAGCACAGACTCACACTTAATTTATTGTCTAAGAGTTAAAACAACAGTGTAGCCTGAGTCTGGAGTTTTTCTCAGAGGTTATGGCTCTAAAATATAAAACAGTGAATCTCTGAAGTTCTTCCTTTGTTCCACTGCTACCTTTCAGGATCAATTGTTACCATGGGCATGTGCATCTGAGGGAGATGTGCTTCTGAATTTCATTTTTGAGAATCTTATGTGCCACTATAAGATTTATATAAGGTTGTGACATTTACAGCTCTCTTTTTCAAAGGCTGAAGCTTGTTCTAGAATGTTTTCCAAGTTTTTCTTCTTTTTGAAAGTATACTAAACCCATTATTTACTAATTTCATCAAGTTCAGTTTTTGACTGAGAAAAACAGAAACAGAAATAAAGGCAACAGAAATAATCTTCTGCTCTTCTTTCTTAAAACAAGCTAACAACATATGTAGTTTAACTAGCCTGGGCATCAGGTACCTGAATGTTTTTAGAGATGTCAGGTAAAATCAGGAATAGGCTTATTAATGAAAACTGTGATTAATGAACTATTCTGTTCTATTTGCTTATTGCTTTTGCACAGGGAGAGTGGCCATCTTGTGGGTACCTCCTTTGGGATTGAAATAATGGTTGGATCATCTGATATTCGGGGATGGGAGTGTGTGTCTCTTGTGATTTGTGTTTAATACACATCTAGAAATAGATTGGGTTAGTTTTAACTATAAGATTTTAATGCTATCTTTATATCTTCTCCTGATTTCTTATGTATGTGGTTAAAATCTAAAGGTTAACAGCTCACAGTCCTTCTAAAGTCCTTTATTCTTTCCTTCTCCTCACTCCTATTTTACATGAGGAAGTTTTCCTTATCAAATGATACAGATAAGTCTATCTAGGTAAAAGTTGCTGCAGTAGATAAATTTATTTTAAATTCATATATTGGTGTCTGAAATTCTGTTTTCATTTATTTTGAAATTGTAAGGATTTTAAGGAGGCTAGAGGGGGAAGTATTGTGTTTTCAAGCAAAAGTAAAACAAAACCCATGTCTACCTTTTGTATGCTAAAACACTTCCATCAGTCAGGATACTCAGTATGCATTTATGTAACAAGATCCTTCAGAATTATTTTGCATTTACTACAGAACTTATCCACAGATTAGAGTGCCAACGTGCTTTTTTTGTTTTTTTTAATAATCAAAATTTCTGACAACTTTGTAATTTTTCACTTGTCTTTGGGATACTTTGTCTATTTGTCCAAGTAATTCACCTGATATACACAGGACAATAATTAATTTATTGACTTGAGGATTTTACAGAAAAGATCTTGGATTTTAATCCTACTTGGCCAGACAAGAAATATGTTCTTATCTCTACTCCCAGGTGGAATGTAGTAGCTAAGTCCCCTCCCTTGCCATTTGATTACATTTAAACTCACTACTCCTGGTTTAATTTATTTTTTAACAAATGACATATAGGTTCCATTAAAAAAAAAAAAAAAAAGAAGTTTAAATTTTGTGTTTATCATCTGCTAATATAAAAAGCACACAATTATCAATTTGTCTTACATCTCTTAGGCCAGTAACATTATAATTTTTTTTCAAGGGGGTGAGCAGTCCATATGAGGACCAAATCTCAGAGTCCAGAGGCTTATTTGCGGTGTCTGGTAGCCACACATGCAGGCAGGCTCAGTCCTACTCTTGTGGTAAGCAGCAGTGAATTTTGGTCTTGGAAAATTCACTGGAGAAACAGATCCTCTGTGGCAAACCAGGTTTCTCTGAGAGGAAATGAATACAAGCATCATTTATGATAAGCCAAACCATGCCTCTGCAATAATATCCTATACATCACTGACCCCTTCAGCAAGGTCTTGACAAATTTCCCAAGGGTAACTGGTAAATATTTTTCTCAACCCTTTTCAATGATCTTTCTTCCTGGACTCTGCATATTTTCTTCCCTCCCAGCTGTGTCAATGGGGCTTTGGGCCTACTGAGATTTTTAAATAGAACAAAGATCCTCCAAAATCTAAGCTTCCATACAAATATGCCTCTAATGCATAATAAATCTGCGTATAAGCCTTTTTATACTTTTTTTTTTTTTTTTCATTAGTCAGTAAAGTATCAAGGGGAATTCATTCATTTGATCTAAAACTCAAATGTCATGTCAAACCAGCTGCCTGAGCTTGGACCCCCTACAGTCCATGGAGGAGAAAGGTATCTTCAAAAGGTGTTATCCCCTGTGCCTCACACACCCAACTTAAGAGGAGATGAGTGACTCCCTCAAGGCACCAGTTTCTTTCTGCTGATGCTACAGGAAGCTTAACTTCCACATCTAATCTTAAATATCCACAGTGATCCCAGGAACATTTTAACTCACTTTCATTAGCATCATAGATAGTATTGATGATGTAATTGCTGCACAAAAAGTATGCAGAATAGGGAAATGAGAAAGCAGCATGGGGGGAATAGTGGCAATTTTTCTACAGACAATAAACAAAATAGTCATGTGAAACAGAGGATAGAAATAGCAGTGATCCTAAAAGGCATTAATTTTTTCTGCTGAATGAGGTGGCAAGGCACAGAATAAATAGCAATAGTTAGTCATTATTTTAGGGTATTTTCTATCCTTCAGCTCTTTTTATGTCTTCCTTTGGATATTGATATCCTTAGGATTCTACATGGTTTGGTCTCAAGACTGAAGAGCTCCACATTCTTAAGAATCTTTCCTCTTTGGTAACTTGGATGGCTCTTTTCTATCTTCCCTAGAATGATCTTTTATCTCCTGCTGTCATCTCCCAAGACTGCATGTGATTCCCCAGTTTCTGTCTCTGATCTCTTATTTTTGTAACTGTGCCTACTGAAAGTATTAAAAGTAACCTGCAACTGATTAAAGTGACCCATTTCTTTTTACTGTCATAGTCCATCCTTGCTCATAGTTTCTGAGAAATTTAATTATTCTGCTAGAAAACAAGTCTCTGGAGTGCTCTAAGAACTCTGTGAGCCATCAGGGTACCTCAGCTCCATACAGCCATTTACAGTTGATCATCCAGTGCAATGCACCTGGGGAACTGACTCAAAACAAGCCTTCACAGAGCCAGGCAGCTCTGTTCATGTCACAGAAGGGAAAGCGTGTGCTTTACTGACTGTTGTGTATCTCTGATAGAGGAGAGGGAAAGACAAAAGAATATTCTTCCCCTTAAATACTCAGTATATTTCTGACCCCCAGCAGAACTGAGGGGGACACAGCATTTTAGACCCCAGATTGTCATTAGTTTGGAAAATTATGCTTGAACCAAAAAATTGTATTTGAGCATGTTGTCTTGAGTCAGTGATGTTCTAAGGAGGAAAAGGCTTTTGTTCACAGGCTGTGTCAGTACTTCAGCCATCTCCTGTGGTGCATGGCAGAGCCGTGCCCACACCTCCCACCACACTCAGCACTGCTGCCTGCCTTGGTGGAAGCAGTGTTCTTCCTCCTACCTGCCCAAGACGCTGATTTTTGCAGTTCTTCACACTTCAAAAAACCACTGTGCCATCTCAAGGAAAGGCTTAATTACAGGTTTGGGCTGTTTTGCTTTTTTTAATCTTTATATTTTTAGGCTCATTAATACACTTTAGTACCTGAAGTCTTTGTTCTTTACAACTGCTGAGCAGCCAGTGCAAGACTGCAGAAACAGTTTCTCTGCCTTCCTCATCTATGTGGAAAAGAAAGAAATGTCGTCTTTTCCAGTGTGCCAGAGTGGGCTCCAGTAGGTAAACTGTCCTCACCTGGCTTTGCAAGCTGACTTTCTGGACCTACTGAGTCTCATAAGATGCTATTCATAGATCTTGAAGTGGTAACTATTATGTTACCAGTGATAATAAGAGTTGCTCTTCCTTCTGATTCTCTGCATCCAGGAGGGTTCATGGAAACCACAACTCACATCCAGAATGTGAGCAAAAGATTTCATTTATTGATACAAAAGAAGCAATTAAAAGATGTTAACAAAATAATTAGATGGCATTTTATGCCACTTCTGATGCTGAGAGCCCCAAAGTGATGACAATTTATAGCAGTTATTTTCTCTCATAAAAATCTCTATGTTTGGATTTTTCTTCTGCAGATTTTCCCCTGCACCTTTTTGAACATTAGTCTTAATTCAGAAGCTCAGAACAACCACAGTTACTAATCTTAAGGTAACCCATTTTTAAATTTTTTATATTAGTTCTGACTCTAGATAATTTTTGGTGTGTATGTGATAAGAGACAGAAAAAAACCTCAGGCTCACTGGTATTTTAATACTGTGACCATCCTGAGGGGAGACCTCATTGCAGTCTACAGCTTCCACATGAGGGGAAGAGAAGGGGCAGGCACTGATCTCTTCTCTGTGGTGACCAGGGACAGCACCTGAGGGAATGGCCTGAAGCTGAGTCAGGGAGGTTTAGGCTGGATATCAGGAAAATGTTTTTCACCCAGAGGGTGATTGAGCACTGGAACAGGCTCTCCAAGGAAGTGGTCACAGCACCAAGCCTGACAGGGTTCAAGAAATGTATGAACAATGCTTTTGGGCACATGGTGTGACTCTTGGGATTGTCCTGTGCAGGGACAGGAGCTGGATTTGATGGTGCTTGAGTTTCCCTTCCAGCTCAGGATATTCTATGGTTCTATGACCTTGGAATTTCCTTGGCTGTGTTTTTGTATTTTGTAATATGTAAGGCTTTAAAATTTAAGCCTTCATGCTCAAGAAAATGATCTCTGGGAAAAAAAAAAAAAAAAATTGATTAGAATTAAGCAGTAAGGTTCCTTGAAATTGCATGTCATGCCGAGATAACCCAGACCTCAAAGGTGATTCATGAACCAATTGTCAGTGACCTGACAGAAGTGTTATCCCAGATGAGCACAGTTCTTGGGGTGTGCTGTTGCAAAAGTTAACAGACATCAGAAAAAAAAACCCAAAAAATATGCATGGAACTACCTGCAGTTAGTCTTTTAAATAGCATAATTTTCTATTAAAATTGATTTAACTGAAACTTTTAAATTTTGCTTAGGGGAAAAATGTACATATTTAACACCAGATTCTTAAAAGTAGTCAGTTACTAGAATGACAAGGAAAATCTGGCTCTCAGTTCTAGTTTTTCTGTGGAAATGCAAAATGTGTAAGTTATGTTCTGTTCATATCTGCATAATTACATATATCCCCAAGGAATGAGCTTTAGTAAGTTCCAATTTTGCATATTAATTTCTTAGATAAGACATTTAATCAAAAAGTTGAGAAAAGAGTAACGTTTAATCACCATTAGAGAAGTGGGAACTTTAGGAAAGGGACACCAACATGTAGGGACACTGATCACCTGCAGAGCTATTCACCTTTGGTTCACTCTTTTCTGTCAAGGTTTCCTTGGGAATAACCAAGAGTGGTTCCTGTCTCATGGTGTTTCCTTGTGTACTGGAAATGAACTTGTGTCTCAGGCCATCCTTTTCTTTAGCTGTGACCTGGCAGCTTCAGAAGACAGTCAAACGTGTGGTTGACTTCAGAAATATCAGGGCTAGCTAAAGGAACTGGTATTCCCACCTGGGAGGGAAGCTTCACCTGTGTGAGGGTGACATGCCCCATTAAATATCCCTTCCAGTCCTCACCTTACACCAGCAGTCTTGCCACATCAGCTCTGCATTGGTATTTACTTTGTCTGAGATGTCATGCTTATAGTCATGGATGTAAAAAAACCTCCAGCAATCATACCATTATTTTTGCCCTTGGCTGGTGGTATTGACAGGTAAATGCTCTTTCCTCCTGTCTATATCTGCAAAACCATAATGGCCTGTCCCATGGCTGTACTTGTCAGAACCCTGCAGGCTTGTCAGTGCCATCCCTGATTTCCCAGAGCAAGGAAATTTGCAGAGCAGGCTTTGCATGGTTTGTGTGTGAAGGGGCAGCCTGTGTCTGGCCGAGCCTGACCCATGCAGCTGAAGGCTCTCTCACCTACAGTACCCTCTAACAGGGCTTGCCAAAACCCTTGGCTGGGTAGTGGACAGAATATGTTTGTGTCCTGGCTGTGAGAGAGGCTGCCATCAGCCCTCTGGTGAAATTGCTTCAGTGATGAGCCAGATACACTGTTTGATATGTCTGTGCATATTATGCAAGTCACACTCTGAGCTAGTTAAGATATAAGAACTTTTCTTGGAATTTTATGAATCATACTACTTAAATGTATTAAATGCTATCAAACACTTTGTATCATAAAAGAAGCATGACATAATCTTTTGATCTTCAGAAATAACAGATCCAAGGGTAAGTAAAACAAATGCATTTTCTTAATTGCTGAGCCAAGTGAAACAGAATTAAAAGGCTTTAGATCTGCAAGTAATAGTTGTACAAAGTAGAAAAATTCTTGTCCTGTCATCTTGCAATACAGGTATATCACATAAACTCAGATGAGGTCAGTGAAGTTGAGACACAGATAAAGAAGATGAGACAGATTACAGAGAATCACTTACACTTGGAAAAAATCCTTAATATCAACAATGTCATGCTCCAGGTTCTCCAGTCCTCAGAGTTATATTTGCCTCAAAGGAGGAAAAGTCAAAGTTTGAAAAATAAAGTTATCTGAAGTATAAAAGTACTTTTTAACCTGTGCCCTTTCTTCTGTACAACTGCAATGAGGTGGCATTCTTGTAATTTCAAAATCATTGCATTTTGATGTATGGGTGAAATGAGCTGAAACATGAAGGTACATTTTCTTCTGTAGCACTCTGGAAAATAAGATATTGCAGTCAGTTATTTTCTGGAGGAAAAAAGAAATCTTATTATATTGAGTTACTGACTTGAGGCTGAATTAGTCTGCTTTGCAGAATTAATCAAACATTGATTCTTGGACTAACTTTCACTTTACTGTGTGAATATGTGATAGCAGAGAGAAGAGTCTTTACTGATGAGGTATGCACACTGGCTTCCTCTCTCTGTCTTTGCCTTTGCAAAGCTTGGAAAAGCTTTGAACTGAAGCCACAAGGGAGCTAGAAGGAATTAAGAGGCAAGTCCCATGATCAGAGGCAGCAGATAGAAGTCATGTGCAGTCCAGATTTTTGTCATGTTAGTATTAAGACTGGGAAAAAGTCTTGTGGCTTATGTTCTTTTGTGATGTGGAAGCCCTTTGTGGACCTCTGCATGTTTATCATCCACAGCTTTTCCTCCTTACAGGATGGAGGAAAATTCTTCCTAAGAAACACAAATTCTTGAGTTGGGATTGTTGCAATGGCACTCTGAGGTCTGGACACTGCTCTTGGACTAAAACTGGGCTTCTGTCCTTTCTCAGTATATTCTGGAATTGGAAGATGTTAAAACCAAACAAGGTTCTTTTAGGTGGTTTCTAAGAGTAGGTTAAAAGAGACAAGCTCACAATTGCTTTAATAAGATGTAAGACTTGCTGAAATGTTCCCAAGTGTTTGTTGTATGGTTCATGAAAGAGTTTGTTTTAGAAGAAATGCTTTCCTCCTTCAGTGAAAACAATATTTTCAGAACTCTTAATTAACTAATAATAAAAGTTATCATGACTGGACATTGTCCAAGGAGAGGTGAATTGCAAAAATCAATAATTAGACAAAAAGCAAAGAATAAATTTCTTCTCATTAAAAAAAAAAAATAAAATAAAGAGTTGTCAGTTGTAAGATTAAAAAGATGTCTTTACCTGTCAAAGCTGATTGTCTTTTTAGGTTCAAAGACTTGAATCAAGGGTTTGCTTATTTCCCTTCATTGTAAGAAAGATATTAATAAAGTGCCTAGTACTCTCTTTCAGTGCTTGTGTTTCTGTAATGCTAATAATGGTAGGAATGTTCTTCCATTAGGGCAAGACGGATTAAAATCCATAAATAACTTGAGTGAATAGAATTGACTTCTTATCCCTCAAATGACCAAATTGATTTTTTACAATGTACAGAGAGAAGGTGTCATTAGTAATGAAGGGCAATATGTCTGAATGGTTCTCCTGTGATTTCTTCAAGAAAAGGCAGCCCCTCTCTGAAGCTAGTGGATGTCTGCTGTACACTTCAAACCCTTTATAGCCTTTATGTGCTAAGGTTAGTGGTAAGGGCAAAAACAACAGTCAGTACACTTGGTAGGTTATATAAAATGCATTTATTTTTGTAAAAAAGTCAGAGCCTCACACTGCCAACATTTTAATGAAATATCACAGTTGCTTTAACAAAAAAAAACCCCAGTGATCTGTACTGTAATATGAAACTAGAAACTGATTAAATGAAGAATGAGGTGGAATGTCTTCAGCAAAAAAAGTGTGTTTTCATGTATTTAATGTAAAACAGTGTGGCTTATTCATCCATCTCTCTGCCTGTATAGAAGCATGACAGAAGAGTATACCCTAGGGAGCTGGGTTCAGTGCCCCCTATTCTGTTCCATATACACAGGCTGGTGGTAACCTTGAGATGTAGCTTTTGGAGGACAGTTCCAAGATCAATTTTTCCAATTCAGCATCTCTAACTGGAGCCTTAACTGATATTACTTGACTGTCAGGGTTTGTTATACAGGGTCTCGCCAGCCACTGCTTCGGTATGAAAGGAGCTTTAAATGAAAGCCAAGTACTGTATTTTATTCTGAAGCCATCTGTGTGGAAGGATAGGTAATTAATTCTGCATGCAAATTAAAAGGGATAACTGGAATCTGCTGGAAAAGTAAACAGCCTTGCTCTGGCTGCTGCCTGGGTAGCACAGAGACCTTCTGCTCCCAGCACCAGGGACACCAGACCTCCCTGCAGCCTGCAAGCCTCCCATCACCAGGACTGGGCAGGACCAGTTCTCAGTGCTTATCAGCCTTCCCACACTGCACAGCAGCCTCTGCTCTGAAACCAACCCTTTTGTTTCCATGAAGACAGAGTCCCAGAATCTAATAAGCAGCTGTGAATGAATGCAACACAACAACACTGACTCACCTTCATTTGCAGGTTGCCTCCAGCTAGTTTGTTGCTTATTTGAACTTCTGTCATTTCCTCTCCACAGGCTGGCAAATTCCACACCCCCCTGTTTCTGGTAATGAAGTGCACAGCTAGACTAGCTGACAAGGTGTTTTTTAAATGAAAGGCATTTGTGCTCTGGAATTTCTTTAACATGAACTTGCACAGAAGGTGGCATAGAGATCCAGCTATGAGTTTATTACTATTAAATAACTGAAATGCCCTACAAAATGTCAGTGTAGATCTTGAAGTAATTATACTCACTAAACCCCTCCAATTAAGATGTTACTTTCCACCAGGAACAAGAGGCCAGGTTCTGTATCCACGGTAACTCCACAAAGCACGTTACAGGCAGATGAATTTATGCTCCAGCACAAGACAGTAGAATTGATACTATCAATTTCCCTTTATGGTAGTAACCCACCAGAAACCTGAAAAATACTTCTTAAAATTATTTATATGGTAAACTGAGGTAAGATGAATAAAGATTTATTTTAGAGGCCAAAACCTCTTAAGGAGCATTCACCAACAACTTAGGTTTTTCGTACTGGACAGAGGCATCACTACTACAGCAGATTTGTTGGATTCCATCTATCATGTTCTTTGCTGAAACTGAAATCACTGCAGTTAGGCATTTAAAAATCTGGGCCAATTTTTTTTAAAACTTACTGTCACAAGGAAGATACAAAAGCATAAAACTTCAGCCTTCACCTTTAGACCATGTTCAGGATGGCAGCACACAGTACAGATCCACTGCATTTTATTTATGTGCAGTACAATCCTTTAATTCCTGACCTCTCATTATAGACAATACAGTAAAAAAAAAAGATATATATAACCAGATCAGACATATGGAGGAAGAATGAGAAGAGTAGCAAATTTTAACCCATAGAAAAATTATAGAAGTTTAATAAAACCTACATACCCACTTAATAGCACACTACACAGTGGAAGACCTTTTCAAGACCCTAGAGAAGAGGACATTTTCACAGTCTTGCTAAGGTGGTTCATATTCACAAATAATTTTTTCAATGCAATGCAGGACTCAGCGTCCATGATGACAGACAGGGAAGCTGAAGCTTCACAAGAGGATGATGATGTTGGATGATTACAATTAATGCATGAACATTGGCTCTTCTACTGACACTATAAAACTCCTCTTAGCTACATGCAAAATTTACATCCTTTTATCCCACTGAGATTTATGGAGATCAATTTTTTAATTCCTCTCTCTTTCAGTGTCCTTAAGCCTATGTCTAGAGACTTAATGCTATGGCCAGTTGTACCACAGAGATTCTATTGTGTTTTCTAATAAAGAATATTAAATATATCATAACATTAAATATATAATAACATTTTAATGAAACAGAAATAAATAAACTGGAAGTAAAAGAAAAAACAAAACAAACATCTACTGTACCATCTTTTTTTGAAAGTTTGGCGCCAGATGCTAAAACTGAAGTGCTGGAGGGTCTATAGGCACAGCTGGCATAATTTTCATGGCCCTGTGTTGCCATAGCCCACAGAGCTGCAAGTGCACATCTTCAGGACATACTTTTAACCTGACACTAGTTAAAATCTTCTCCCAGTATTGCATTGCCATGTTAAAAAAAATAGAAAATAATTTATCATATCTTTTACTTTACAGTTCCACAGAGCTGTTGTGGTTACACACCTACTGGTGATATGAAGGGTTTTGTGGATACTACCAATGTAAGGGATCAGCTCAGAGTTTACCTGTAAGGTCTCCAGGAGTATATTTATCCAGGATGCTGCTTCAGCCCTAGTGACATATCACACCTCTTGGCTCTTGACCCTGCCATGCTCACTCTCAATAACATTTCTGTAGCAGCATTGGAAGCTTGGCAGCACTTCTTCAGCTGCCAGCTGGGTGTTCACAGTGCTCTGGTGTCTCAGTGGAATTGCTTGAGTTTCTATCAGTTTGACATTTATGTTTTACATTAACAATTACAAATTTGGTTCAAGCTTCTCTTTTTACTTAAGGAATCAATAACATTCATTGAGAGAATTATATTCTCCCCCTCTAAAAGATTATAGCTGTTTTGGAGTAATTTCAGGTGTTTGGGTAAATGCCTTTTGTTGACATTAACACCACTTTAGGTCCTTTCTTAAACACACTTCTCTTGCAGGGGACCTGTAAGATCGTGAAGAAGACTATTCAATTTCCAAAATGCTCTTTCTGTCCTATACAAAAACAGAAGAGAAAATGAGAACTCAAATACATTTCTTGCTTTCTCTCGAGATTCACCTGCTATCAGAATCAGTGCACCTGACACAATCACAGCACACTCATCCATGGCAAAAACTTCTGATGATCTTCACATGGTGGGGCAGGGCAGGACAGTGGCTGATCTCCAGTGATGTTTCCAAGAAGAGTCTGCAAGGCCTAGCATAGAGATTTAACCTACTGTGGCACCTGTATTCAAATGTTAGCTACAATGACAAAATAAAAAATTTAACATCCACGCTTATAAACCAGTGCTTTCCTCTTCTATCTTTTGACAATAATTTTAATCAGAGTGACATTTGATCCTATGAAGCTGATTGTCTGCAGTTCTAGAAATGAGTACTTAATTCTTTCTGTTCCATCTTTCAGCATATATGTGCTTTACATTAGAAGAATGATGTAATCTGGTTATTTTAGCCCATGAAGCTTCCAATTGCTTTCTTGCCTTTGAATGAGATAATTGAAAACCCTAATCTTTGATATCCACTAATCACCTATTTAAAGTATTGATCTGAAGCTCTCAAGTCTCCTAGGGGTGAGAAATGGCCACAAAATGACATGACTCTTACAGAGAAACAACTGCAAAACATGCCATACTGACAGTTTTTTACTGGGGATGGAATCACCGGTGGCCTTACCTGGCTCCCAGCTGTGTCTGGATTATAAAAAACACCCTCCAAACCCCCAATATATACCCTTCTCTAATGGCTGCTGGCTCTGGCTTTTGGATGCTATCCCATTTAAAAATTAGCAACACTGCCTTTTCTCCTTCACAGCTTTCAGAAAATTACACATGAGTAATCAGAACAAAACCCTTGATGTTCTTCTTCCCTGTTCTGTTTTCAGAAGAGTTTCATTATCACAATCTGCTTTTCTCTATTCATATATGCATCCACGTAAATAAATCAGGGAGAAACAGAAGTTCAGCACAGGGACTATGTCCCACAGATATCCAATTAAACCTTGCTGGGTTAGGTTTCATTCTGGAAAAGAAAACCAACCATCCTCAGGTTTTCACAGCTGAACCACAAGCATGTACCTTTAATAAAACATATGTGTATACTCTGTGCTTTACAACCTAATTGTCATCTTGGGCTTAAATGATTCACATGATGCACTGACGTGCATTTTTAAAGGCATTTGAACAAAACAAAACACAAAAACAACAACAACAACAAAACAACAAACCAATTCAGCAGAGACTGCAGAATCGGAAATGTTATCAAGAACAAATTAGCACCAAAATTCTTCTACATTGTGCCATCCATTATTGAACAATAAGAAATGCTTTGGAATATCTCACTTCTTAACTGTTTTGAAAATGAATTATTAGTGAAATAGAAATTTTTAGCTCATAGACCTTTTTTTTTGAACACCTCAATGTTAAGTCACCCAAGAGAGTGTTTTTTGCATGTAGTTCGAATGTAAGTACCTGCCTTTCCAATTATCTAATAATTTGTTCCTGCTCTATAGTCACCATGGGTGCTGACATTATCACAGGGTAGAGACAGTAAAAGGGAGTGAGAAAGCACTAGTGAAAGGAATAAAACACAATACAAATAAGAAAAATAATGGGGCAAGCAAATCCTTAGTTTCTGTATTATAACAATACCCAGTGATTCCAAGTCACTGTCTGTAGGAAGCAATAATACCACATCAGCAGCGTCACCACATCCTCCCAGAGGATCACAGGCCAAGGTGTAAATAATGTCCTGCTGGAATGATTCCCCATTTTGCCTTTGAGGAAAGAATTGAGCAACTGGTAGCAAAGGATCCCACCCAAACCACTCTAGGAGACATTATAGCAGTTTTCTGGTGTCTAAAGAAGGTAGCAGTAAGACTGGAGAGAGACTTTTCAGCAGGGCATGTAATGATTGAACAAGGGGAAATGGCTTTAAGGTGATGGCCTTCAGGGAAATGGCTTTAGATTAGATATTAGGAAGAAATTCTTTACTCTAAGGCTGGTCAGTCACTGGAATGGGTTGCCCAGAGATGATGTGTACTCACCATCCTTGAAAGTGTTCAAGGTCAGGCTGCATTGGGACCCTGAGCAACTCAGGGTTTACTGCAAGATTTCCTAACCATGGAAAAGTTCCATGTTGGAACTAGATGGTCCTTTCCAGCCTAAACTATTCTGTGATTGTATGACATTATGATTCTGTCCTGTTGTGGAGAAATTAAGTTAGATGACTGGACCATGTAAGAAAAGAAAACAGACAAAAATAGGAGAAAACAGATTTTAGGATATTGATGTAAAACAAGAAAAGTGCCTATTTTCAAGTGAATCATTTTAATTATGTTGAAAATATAAAGTCTTCCCAATACAGCAATCTCTGTATGTGAGATTCTGCAGTAAGGGAATTGTGTGATAGTCTGTAATGTACCTCTGTCTGCAGATATTGTGCACAGACAAGAAGTTGTAATGATAGAACTACTGATCTTCTAACAGTTGTGAAGGGAAACATCTAAATACTATCCCAGGTTCTGCAATGTGAGGCTCCAGCCATTCTGCTCTTGTCACATCCAGAGGTGGCCAGTGTTGTAAACCTGCATCCTCTTCCTCTCCTCTAAGATGCCTTGAACAAGAGATGTTTGTTATTTGTAACATGTAAATTTGCTAGACCAGCACCACTTGCATTGCTGTAGCTGAGTATCTGCTAAAGGGTTTACTATCCACTCACCATGCTTATAGCTTATCTTCATTTTCTCAGCTGAAACACAGCATACAGGGAAAAAAATTACAAAAAAAAGAGGAAAGGGTTCTCATTCTGACTTACACAAATATATCTAATTATATTCTGTGCCATTAGCATTAAATAAATTGCTGTTTCTGCTGGGAGTTGAGAGCCAGCAAGTTTCAGAGCTGTAGCTGTGCCTACTCCATCAGGCAGGGGAAATTTGTGTGGAAAACAGCAGCTGTCTTTGATGAGCTTCATAACATGTTTATTGGTAACACAGGCCATTATGAAGCACGTCCTGTTATGTATTTTAATATAGGAAAATACTTTAGCCACCTTCAGCTGAAGGAACTCACAATTGCTAATGTGAGGTCATCACATTAGCAATGTGCCCCTTTGCTTCAGATTGGTATTCATGTTACTCATTAAATCTGCAACTTCTTGAGCACTTGGCTCTTAGTACTGAATTAATGTAGATAAGATAAGAAGAATTTAATTTATGCCAAAACCTTTCAACTATCTGAGGTGTTTTGTTCCTGGTCAGCATTATCTAACATTATGCTCCAAAGCCTGTGATACCATTTGGTCTCTTTAAAGCCCCTAGGACTTGAATTTAAGTAGAAATATTAAAATCTCTCCAGTTATTTTAAAAAGACAAAGAGGTTTTATCATCTTATGTTAATACTGCAGAAATAAGAACATTTCAGATTTTGGCAGTATACTCATCTATTTATTTATATATCTAGGATTTTCCTTGTTCCAGTCTTATAATGAAAAATCAGATTTGCTTAAGCTTTTAGTAAAATTCTCATTTTTTTTAAGAAGAACAATGGAATTTAAAAGCATTAGTACATTGTTATATGGACCAAATGTCTGGTATTGACAGGGATCCTGTTTTTTTCCTCACTGAATCATCTTGGGTACATTTTCAGGTGACCCCTAGGCTTTGCTCCCAGCGAATGGAGAAGCTGTGACTGACTGCAAGCATCCCCACAGGAGCTTTCACCTCCTGACCATCATCTGGAGGCACAGGCAAAAATCTGATACCACAGGGAAAACTTTTTACTCCTACCAAACCCTGCAAGAACTGTGGAAATGGAGCACTTACAGTACCAGGCTATTTGGCAGCATTGATGCTGAGCAGGTCCTCTTCTGTAGCTGGCAAATCCCTGAATCCCTGCCCAGCTCATAGAGGGGAGCAGACACAGCAGCATCAACCAAAANATTGCTCTTCTGAAACACCTTTTCCTGCTTATTCATCTGAAGGATTTCCACCAAATGGGTGGAAATATCTCTCAAAATATCAAGGCTCTGTAGGATGTATGCAATTACTATGTGAGCACAGAAGAAAAAAGCAGCGCTCAAATGATAGGTAAGGAAAAAAAAGGTTTTTTTTTTTTTTTTTTTTTTTTTTTTTTTTTTTTTTCCCGCTTCTCCACCCCCCTCACCCCCATTTCTGATATGTCCTTCCTGTGGTGGGCACAGTTATCTTAGCTCTCCTTGTTCACTAAGCTTGAAGATATATCTCTAATTTGAGATCAAAATTCCTATAATAATAAGGGTGAGTACCCCAAAGAAGGTGTATTACCTACACTGCTGTTTGTAGAGAGCAGAAACATCATGAAGGTAAGAAATTCTGACTTTCTGGAAGGTTACTGTGCAGAATGCAAAGCAAGGATCACACAAAGGAAAGTTGGGCACAGGGGTCTTGTGTAATCCTTCTGAAAAGAACCTGTGTTTTAAATAGGATTTAAGTAACCTGCACCAGGGATTTCTAATCCATTCCCCACAAGTTACAAGTGACTGCTCATCTCTGCATTTATTGGATCAGAAAGTGAAATAATGATACTTGACTTTGTCATAATTTCTCATTGTAATGTGTATAGCTTCAGCTCCCAAATATGTCTACATGATCTTCCAAATATGCCTTTCTCCACAAGATTTAAAATTTCTTGTGTATCCAGATTTTACTACCTGTAAAGGTACTTAGGCACAGGCATCAAGCCACCAGTCATGCTACTTGTGATACACTAAACAATCTGATCCTGTTAAGCTTCTCACTGCAAAACTTCAGTCCTCAAAGGTCTTACAAAAAAGCCTACATTTACTGAATGTATGTAGTAGGCTCCATATTCCTGATTTCTTGGCCAATCCCCATTTGTGCCTTTAAGGAGGCTACAAGATGTAAGTCCATGCTGAAAAGTGAGAGATAGAGAACAAAGGGGTTTTTTTGACACCTATCAATGGAAAGGGAGAAAAAATGCTCTGGGCTTCTTGCAAACTCCCAACAACAAAGATTTTTAAAAGTGAGTAAGGTTTCTGTTGTATTTTATAAATAATGGGTGTCCTTTGCTTTTAATCATGCACATGAAAATCGTGGTTTACTGTATACTTTATTAGCATTTTGGTAGTGATCTGCTGTTTCCCATTCCAGGCAAGGAAGGAAGACGGAATAAAAGTAACAAAAAATATAGTCTGAACAGGAAAGAATGCCTCCCTCTCTGAATGTCTGTGGATGCAATAGCAGAAAGTGAAAAAATATTTAAAAAGTACAAAGTTTCAGGAATTGGCATTATCTGACTTTGCAAACTGTAATGGTGTATCTTTTTAAACATTTAGAGATGAAGTCTTCCTTAGAGAGAGCAAATTGTAGTTTGGTAACCATCCTTAGAATGAGAGATGACAGAATGAATACTCCCTTTTGATGATTAAAGAAAATTATTACAGCATTACCACCAAAACTTTAAATATTGCATAGTGAAAAAAAATTCTTAGTCACAGTGAAACATAAGCTCTCTCAAAGTATACAACACTCCTTTGATGAAGATGTAAGTTATCTTAAAACAGGAACAAGGGACTTCCTGGCTGGTTAAATGTCTGTGGTGTAGTCATCTAGACCTGAATTTGACAGCTTTGGTTACCCTTGGGGCAGCAGAGGAAAAATCACTTACAGGACATGTGTTAAGTAGTCCAGTTTAGATAGATAGATAGATTTAGGACAAATTAATTACACCCTGGATGTACCTAAACAATAAGTTCAGACATAGCTGCATTTTCACATGTATATGTTCAGCCCCACCAATCCTACCCTGGTCTCTTTCTCCTCCACAATATGCATAGCTTGAACCATGTCATTCTCTTCCCCTTCCTCCAAATTCTCACTACAGTGATCCTGCACACAATTTGTCCCTACATGATAGTAGTTCTGGCTCACAAATATTTTTATCCTGTTGATCTCTGTGCCTTTGAATGTATTACTAATGTGCATTTGGTGATTTGGCAGGAACAGAGATAGCTGCTTTCCTAAGCTGCAGGACTGCTTTGGGTCCTAGGGAGTGAATTGCCTTACCACTGTACAAATTCCTTTCTGCTTTTGTTGTCAGTCCAAATACTTTGGATTCAGCTCAAGGGATTCACATCACAAAGATCATCTTCAGCTTTTTTGCATGATAGCTTAAATGCAATACTTGTGAGAAGAAGTATTTTTTGATGGTATCTGGCCTGAGTATCTTTCACCTCTTAGCATAAAAAAGTAGATTGCAACAACTGTGATTCAAATATGGCACTTCATGTCCTTTTAGGGACTTGCAAATAACATGTGAATTTCTACAGTTTCAGAAAGTGATCTTGCAAAAGCTCCTGTGGTTGTTCAATTCGCAAGAATTTGCAAAGAGTCTGTTCTGTGAAAGAAAGGTTTCCCTAGGTTTTGCTTGCCTGTAAAGGCACTAACCTTGAAAATGAGTGGAAGCTGATCAGTATCAACTTCCCCTCTCAATCCCCAGGGCCACCTTACCTTACCAGTACTGCAGAACCCGTTCCCTCTGCTGAACCCAGTAGTACCTGCGAATTGTGATCATTCTTATAAGATAATAGAGTCCATGCAAATGATATCTGCCTTCCTTTGAGATGGTGGCTGAAACTTGATTTTCTCACAGTGATTTTTTACTAGCTTGAAGAACACAACAGAAAGGTGGCACATTGACCTTTAATGCAGGTTGGGGAGAAAGCCATGACTCATCCACAGCTGGTTCATCATCTTGCACCTGACAAGGACAAAGTTCTTAATGCCTATCATTGTACATATATATGTCTGGGCATCCATCAATTCACCACTTCTTGTCCTTACAGATACTTTTTATTTTTGTCTGAAAATATGTTTTGCTGATGACATGATTTACACTTCTCAGACATCCCTTGGAAGTTTCTTCTCTGACAGAGTAATTGCCGTGTTCTTTCTTGACAAAGTATTGATCACAAGCTAGTTCACTCTAAAGCTGTTGTGACATTTTGATGATCAGTAAGTGCTATATCAGCTTCATTCAAATTTCTGGAAATGCCAAGAACTGGAACATGCTGGCAAATCCAGGCAGCTCTCAGAATACTATCACTTTAATAGGCATCCTGGAGGGACAGTTGTCAGGCACTGGATCTCCTGAAGCTGGTGAAATACCTATTTTTCCTTTCCTTCTTTGGAAAAGTTTCGACTGGCTTGTCATTCTTTAGGCCTTTGTATTTACAATGAGAGTTACCTGCTTATAATGAACTGCTCATTGTTTCTTCCCTAGATTCTCATCAGCATCTAAATAAATAAAATGAACAATAAATAGCAAAACCAAACAATGAAAAATTGTCACAAAATGGTAGCATTCCTACTAACAGAAAAATCAGCACTAGAAAAGTGACTCTACCAACTTACACAGAGAGAGAACCCTCTAAGATTTTGCCAGGTATCAATTCTCCTCTGGTCCAGGAATGGTATGTTATCTTATTAACACCTCCTGAGAACAAGACCAGAATTAGGATAATCTTTACACATACCCCATTTCTATAAAATAAATAGCACTTCAGCCACACTGTATTTGTTTTAGGGAAAAAAAAAGAGTTCTTCTCACTGCTGGCACTGCAACGAAAATACACTTAGCTTTTTTTTTTTTTTTTTTTTTTTTTTTTTTTTTTTTTTTTTTTTTTTTTTTTTTTCTTGCTAATGAAAGAACCATTCTATTTAGCAGTTCTAAACTTAATAGGGGTCATAAATCTTCTGACTAGCCTTCCAAAGTGTCAGGGAATGAGTGTTTTATTTGGTCTTTTGTCTGTGGAATAGCAATATTTGTGATCTTCCAGTGGTGTGTAAGCCTATGTATCATTTCTTAATGAGAGAATATGAGAGGGTCATGCTGTGATCAAATCATTCATGTCTTCTGCTCTGCGGGTCAGGAAATTAATAATCTCTGATGACTTTCCTCTTCAGTCATTGCACCTCAACTGAGCTTTAGTTTGTGTCTCACTGAAGCCTCTCAGGGAATCCTTTCATGGCGATTTTCTTTTCCTGAGGAATTCCAAGCTTTTCTGAAGTGCTCCCTCAAGCACAAAGCAGAACGAGCTCACTGAGCATCTGCTTTACCCAAGTGACTCTCCTCCTGGCAGACCTTTGTGCTTACAGCTGCTCACCACCAGGACTTCCCATCCTCTCACCTCTCCTGGATTCAGCCTCTGCCAATCTTCTTCTCCAACTTGAGTCTGTAAATTTAATCCAATTGAATATTTTTTAATTATTAATCTCCAAAAGAGAAGTATTATTTTTAGGTGAGGTCATTGGTCCCATGAGTTTACATTGGCACAAATTTAGGAGGGCTGATTTGTGTTAGGTTGGAAGCAATAGGGATGGAGAGATGGGAAAAAAGTATTGCTTAGTTTCACCCTCCCCTGCCAAGTCTACTGAGGTGTGAAACCAGATGCTCTGTACTGAGCTACCTATTTTCACTTATTCTTTCTGTTTTTC
This sequence comes from Aegithalos caudatus, assembly GCA_013389925.1. Lineage (NCBI taxonomy): Eukaryota > Metazoa > Chordata > Aves > Passeriformes > Aegithalidae > Aegithalos > Aegithalos caudatus. The sequence continues at coordinate 189,139 of WEIU01008655.1, forward strand.
TCTCCTTGTACTTTTGTTGCAAATTTTTTGTGTTTATGAAATGATCAAAGTTAGTCAGAGTTGAATGGCTCCAAACAATAAATGAAGCTTTACTGCCCTGAAGAAATGCTTTGATTTCAAGGCAGCTTTTATTGACTTCAGTGAAAAAAAAAAAATCCAATAAAGTAACTTCTGCAGCAGAAAAATTTTGCTTTACAAAGGCCTCTCAAATTCTTACAAAGGCAATTGTAAAAAATAATAAACAAATCATTGGGTTAAATTTAGAAAATTATCTGGTGATTAAGAATGAATTGCCCAAAGATTAAGCAAATTAAGTAAGTAGAGTCTGTTCAAGATCTGTCTTCGAAATTTATTTGGATCAAATCCACTAACAAAATGAGTGTGTTTATTCTTTTGGCTTTCTAAAAATAGAACTTTTCAAATAATATTTGTTCATTAAGGCAAGACAAAATGTATACTTATGTACTGAATACTGCCTACATTAGATATATATATTTATATATATATCTATATATATACATGTGTGCTTGTGTATAATATGCTTCTGTTTTTTCTAATTATGACTAAGATCAATAAAATTCAGATTATGTTTTAAAACTAATTTAATTTCACTTTTTTGGTAATTATTTTATTTAATTTCACTTGCTTACATTGGGGTAGGGTAAACAATTTCTAACAAAGAACTTATGAATATTCTTTCTATTAAGGAGTTCTCTGTGAACAAAGCCTAATTCTTCCCAGTGTAATTGCCATTCATAATTATTTCCTCAATAATTCATGCAAATAATTTGCAGCCTAATTCGTTTTTAAGCAGGTTCATTGAGCCCATTTGAATTCTGAGCTATGGTGAATGATCATTCTGTATGGTTTGTATCCTTGATGGCAGAGGCAATCGAATCAAACTTTTCATTCAGCTTAAGCACTTTTCTAAATTGGGATGGATTTCTGTGTGTGATTTAGTACTGCTCAGTGATGGAAGCAGTGACTGCAACTCTCTTGATCCATTATCTGGTGCAACCCAAAACATTTGATGACTAAGTTCTTTAATTCAATAGTTGGTCTGAAACAAATTGTGCTGTTAATCATCCTGACTGTAAGTGTGCTGAAAGATTTCTAAAAGACAAACCAGTGTTTTAAAAACCAAAGGAATCTTTTGAAAGGTTGTTTTAGTCTGCTCTTGATAACATCGGAGGAGGGAGGGGGAGAGAGAGGAGGAGAGTGACCTTCCTCTGTTGGCTTCGGTCTCAAGAATTTCAGTGACCAACAGTGCTTGAATTAAACCAAAGAAAAGAGAAATTTTAATTAATTTTTACTTGAGATAACAATTTTGATGCATTTTTTAAGAAAACAGGGTTTGTTGACTGTTTTGTATTAGTTTTCTTGATTTGAATTTTTTTTTTTCTTAATGCCTCCAATTTGCCAAGCTCCAAGTTCTTACTAATACCCTTAGTGCAACTCTCTCTCAATTTATTGGCAGATGATAGATAAACTGCTTTAATTCTGAAATTTTTCAGCTGAGATTTTGACCAAGTTAGAAGTGGTGTGATATGGAGGAACAAGTCCTAGTGGAGAGATGGAACTGCTTCTGACAGTGGGGGCACTGGTACCAACATCTGAACATAAAGACACATTAGGATGACTGAACACCAACAGCTGCTGCAGAAAAGTGCTAAATGATGGATGATGGTTGTGACAACTTCCTCTCCACTCCCAAAAGGCAAGGTAATTCTTCAGCTTTTGCAATCTAACATGAGACAAAAATTCTGGCAAGTGGTTGCTCACTGTTGTTATGTGGTTTTGAGCAATTTAGGAGCTAAATTGGCACTTCAGAGGTTAGACCTCTTTTAAATTGCAGGAGCCCCCTTCTTGGAGAACCTGCACTGAAACAGGGAGAAGAGTAGCATCTGCACTGCTGACATGGGAGAACACCAAAACCTCACCTACCAGGTTACTGCAGTCCTGCCTGGCAGATCAAGCAGAGAATTTGTCGCAGCCATGATCCTTCTAGTGCCCAAAAAAGATATGACCAAGAAATCTTTCATCCCAGATGCTAAGATCTGACAGCCATTGTTGAATATGTGAGGCTGCTGTAGGGCTACATCCCCAGGCCCACCTGGCAGCAAGGCTCAGGATGTGTTCCCTGTTAGCTCGCACACAAGAAATGGAGACAGACACTTTCTTANGGTTTATTTTAGAAAAATTTGCTTGCAATGGAGAGCAGGTAAGTAGCCATTTTGGTTATTAATATCTATACAAATGTGACAATATGAAGGCATAAAATATCACTCAAGAACATGTATAAGGGAAAGGAAGGATAAGTGTAGGGAAACTATCCTCACCCATGGATCTGTGACAAGGCTTGATTGTTGCAGTTTAGATGTCCCATGGTCATGGTTTTGATGCATCAAGAGTGGAGGAAAGAATCATGTCCCTGTTTATATAATTTTTTCAATAAATGTTTTAAAACTGCCTCACATTTGCAGTAAATGTGCTAAATTTGTCATTTTCGCTCATCAGTATCTGCCTGAGTGCTTCTGTGGTCAGAGCTGTCTCACACTGACAGGGTGGACCTGATGGAATATAAATCCACAAGTAGCAATTATTTTCTCATTCTAGTTCTTTGATTATTATTTTTAATCTTGTCAACAGTATAAAGCCTTGCTCAGTGGATATTTGCTGTGAGAATGAACACAGACAAAAGGTTTTGATAATCATCTTTTAAAACTGAAGAGACAACTATGGCAAGGACCAAAAGCAGTGAAGAGCAGATGTAGCAGATATCTATAGCATTTAATTATCATTTTAGTAAAAAGCTTACATCTGGAATTTTCAGAAGAAATTGAAGGATTCCAGCTGAGGTCTTTACCAAGTGGAGGTGAATCTTAAACACCTATATTTCACCTAACATTGAAAACATGTTCTCCAGGGTTGGATTCAGAAATCACATTCTTGGCTGCCTGATTGCACCTATACATGGATCAAACTGGATACATGGAGTTTCTGTTATTTTCTTTAACCATCTTCCTGCAAAATGTATGCTCCTAACCAATGCTGTATTGCCCCACTCCATTCTTACAGATGTCTGCCATTAGGACTTCTGTTTCTGGCTGATCCAATTCAGCAAAGTCCTACTCCAAAGAACTAATCAGGCAGCATAAAAAGGAATCTGTTCAACAATGTTCAACACCCCAAGTGAGCCTTTTTGTAGATTTCTGTTTGCACTTCTGACAGCAGCATCTTTAATAGAGGGCTGGATAGAGCCTTCCATGTTGTCATTCAAAGAACATTTCCAGGAAAAGCAAAGACGAATTAAACAAATACAATGTCAGGGAAACACGTCTCCACCCTCTACTGACTCTCCTTGTCAATTCTGCTCTCATGAGACCCCATATGGAGAACTGCATCCAGCTCTAGAGACTTCAGCATGGCAAAAACATGGATATGTTGGAAGGGATCCAGAGGAGGAACACAAAAATGCACATCTATGAAGCCAGGCTGAGAGAGCTGGGGCTGTTCAGCCTGGAGAACAGACAACTCTGGGGTGAGTTTATTGCAGCCTTCCAGTATCTATAGATGCTATGAGAATGACGGGGACAGGTATTTTAGTAGGGCCTGTAGGCAAGGGGTAAAGGTTTTAAACTAAAAGAGATTAGATTTAGACTAGATATAAGTAATAACTTTTTCACATGAAAGGTGGTAGAACACTTGAACAAATTGCACACAAAGTTGGAGAATGCTCCATCCCTGGATATACTGAAGGCCAGGGTGGATGGAGCTCTGAGAAACCTAATCTAGTTGAAGATGTCACTGCTCTTTGCAGGGGCTTTGGAATTATATGACCTTTAAAGGTCCCTTACAACCCAAACTATTTTATGATTTTACAACTGTCTCTGGCTACACAGACCTCTGCTGTGGCTGTCACCTTTCTTTTGGATCCAAGGGAAGGAGCCAAACCAGAGGCCAAATCAGGAGAGGTGGTCAAATGCTTAATGTGGTAAATGTCACGTGGCTATTTTATAAGGTATTTAAACACCTAATACTGCTGAAACACTGAAAACATTTTTAAGGGTTCACAGGACTCTGCCTTGAGCATTGCATTATTTGCAGGTGTGCAGCTGTGCTATGGCAATTTGGTGGATTACGACCACAAAGTATGAAGGCATCCTCAAGCCAAGGCAAATGTCTGCCTGTGTCTGCCTACAGTATGCTCCTAGGGACCCTGGGAATCCCATCAATGCCCACTTGAAGTGTATCAGCATTTTGTACAGATGGTCAGTGGCTGGTAGAAGAACCTTGAACCCTTTCTATTTGAGATGAATTTCAACTTGCTATCTCCAGACTGTCTCACAGATTTCACTCTCTCTTCTGGCCATTTGCTTTCTTCTCCTCCTCTCTGCTGTTAAGACACAGAATGAAATTCATGTTTTCTGGCAGTGTATTGAACCAGAGGGAACATTTTCATTAAACCCAGAATTGAAAATTGTATTATAAGCACTGAGATGCTGAAAAGTCAGGTTTTCAAGTCCAGGAGATTTATAAGGTTTTAAGAGTCTCTCACTGACTCTTCACGCTCCTGGAGAAAAGCTTTTAAAATCAACCAGAGAGATATAATTTCTGTGTATACTTATGCACATATATATGTATGGTTTTGAGTTCTGCCCACGTCTCCAGTTATTCTCAGGAATGCTGGGTATAATCCAGCTTGGCTTTCTTTTTTAGCACTTCCAATCAAACAGAATATAGAATAGCTGTGGCCTTAAGCTATTGTCTATGAGAATACTTTCCAAAGTAGTACATAACTTAAGCAAAATCTGTGTCTGATGGATTTCTCACTATGCTCTGAAGTGTTTCTGTATCTCTTCTTCCCCTCCTTTTAGGAGTTACAGACTCAAAGTCCTTCTCTAATTGCTAAAAAATTCACCTTCCTTCTCCCCACTTCTCTTGGTTCTGTGAGCTATCAATCAGCAAAGAGGAAATACAGTTATAAACATTAGAGATGACAAAAGCCAGGGGATTCTTGCTTCTTGGAAACAAAAATTTGTTTTTCTAATAAGAGATATTTTGGATACTGCTTAATTGCTTCTGAAAAATAGATTGCTGTTGATACTGAATGCTTTGATGAAGACAAAATTACTCTGCTGAGTACACTGCTGGTTTGGTTCACTGGCCCTATTGAAATGTTGATCTTCACTTCTCCTGAAACTCTGCTTTCTAATTTTCTGTATTAATAATCATCTGAACATTCTGATATACAGCTCTAATTACTTCACAGAGAAGCAGTCACTCACTGGGAACTGATTTTTCTTTCTTTTTGGCATCTGGGAAATATTAAACCTCAAATGAATGAATACTTGCTACCAAAAAGCAAAAGACCTCGTGCTTGCAAAAGAAAATATGCCACTCAAGATCTTTGTTTTGTCCTTTAATTTGTCCATGAAGTGAATATCTGGGCATCTTTCTGAGCCACATGCAGCTGTCTGTGGGACAACAGACAACATGAAGTACCTCACTCAAAACAGACTCTTCAGTTATACTTTCTTGGTTTCTAATTCACTTTCATTTCAGAAAAAAAAATATAATGTCTTTGAACTGAAAACTTAGTTTCTCATTTCTGTATTCCATAAAAGCTGAATATCTTATGTGAAATGACAGAAAGAACCAGGGCACTAAATTATTCAGAGGTTTGCTGAGAAGATAGGGGACTTATCGTAATGAAGGTTAAATCCCTGTCCAGGTTGGTATTTGCTGAAAATTGCTTCTATCTGTTTCAGCAGCTGAGGTGAGATGTGCTGGTATTCTCAGCATAGAGCCTTTGTCTCCAGTTCTCTATCATATATGTCTGCTCTGTGCAACGTACACAGAGTTTTGTGGTACCTGCTGCAGTCAGAAATTAAGTTGTTTGAGCACCAGCAAGTGTTTGGCATGGAGATGGGTGCTTACCAGGGCTTGCTGGCACAGCAAGACTCTTCCCAGCACCCAAGCCAGCTTCAAAGGAGGAGGCTTCTCAGCACAGAAACATTTCAGTGTGAGGTACATGCATGTGGTTGGATGAACAGAGGTGAGTGCCCAGCTGGAGGTTGCATGGGGAGCTTGCACATGTGCCCAGAGGTGATTCCAGCAGTCAAAGCTGTTTGAACAGTAAGGCAGGTCTGCATTGCAGCTCCCCATATTGTGCCTGTCCTCAATGCAGTGGGTGTCTTTCCCATGAAGGTGGTAAAACATGTTTAAAAATATCATAAAGAGTTAAAAAGAATAAAAGGAAAATTCATAAGAAACAAAGAAGAAAGTATACTTTCCCCTTTTTTGCTTTACTTTTCTAGAGAAGTGTGGATAAAAATGACATAAACTGCTTTCTGGGAATGAGGTTCAGTGATCTCCTGGAGGAAAGAGACTGCAAATGGAGGGGTTGTAAGGAACATGGTGTGTTCTCTATAGGAACTCTATCCCCTCACCATCACCATAACTCAATCTTTAAAAAGAAGTAGTGAACCTCAGTGTAATATTTGCTCCATAATTTCTGAATGTAATTCCATTGCTTTCTAACCCTGCTGACATAATGTCAATGAGGTTTTACCCGTTTTAATTTTATTATGGATAGCTAGGGACTTCCTGTACAACAGAATTTTGTACTGGCATTTACTACAGGATGCCATTTTGGTGTCACACGAAAGAGAGTCTGGGAAGTCTGGACTCTGGCTCATAAATTTTCTTGGTTTTATGTGGGAGGAAAATGGCTGGTGTCATTTGCTACCTCTTCCAGCTTTAATTGGTGAATTTAACTAGGGAAGGCTTTTATTTGCTTCAGGCAGGCCCACAAATAGGAAAGTAGGACAATTCTTGCTCTTTTGGAGTGCACAGTCTTGTGGAAATTGTGGTCAGTGGGTGGAGCTTACATGATGGCTCCTTTGTGGCAGTTCTAGGTTTCACAATCTATGTCTACACTACCAAGTGGAAGACAGCCAGAGAGGAAACATGGTCTTGGGGCCAAGCAGCACCAGCTGGCTCTTGACTACATGGCTTAGGGCTCACCACAGTGCAGAGCAGAGCAGAACAGAGCTGGCTATATCAACAAGCCTTTGGTTCAAATCCTTTCCTATGTCCTATGCAATGTGTCATGGCTTTAAACCTGATTACACTCTTTTTTACTTTTTTTTTTCAGTTCAAAGTACCTTATATTGGTGTCATAGGTCATCAGAATACTGTTCCTATAACCTGAAACTGAGGACATGTTGCATAGCTTTGCATGGGGCAGAAGGACAAACGAGTGCTTGAGGGAATGTAGGCAGCTGGGATGGCATCAGAGGACCATATGGGGCACAAGGAGCCAGACCTGCTGGAGTCTCATCCATAATGTTTTTGGGCCCTTCCTGGAGTAAAGTATACCCCTATTTTGCCCAGGAGAAAAGTGAGTGAAATAATCCAAAGCCAGCAGGAAATGAACTATTACTTAAGTACTGTAGTCAGCCAAGGTGGGCTGTTCAAGCTTCTTCCTGGTTTGTTCTCATCAGCAGTGTTAATGTAATTATTGTCTCTGTATTTTCAGGTCTCCTATGAGCTCCTGGTGATCCACAGAGTTTATGGAATTATCTGTCCCTCATCCTGCGAGGAGGAAACTACCATCACACAGGGAACCACAGCAGGAGATTTCCTTTTGCCCTCTTCCTTCTGTGAGATTTACATCAGGAGATGCAAGATCCAATGACCATGCAGCAACCTTTTGGCTCCTGAGTGTCTTTTTTTTTTCTTGGTATTTAAGAATGTGATGTCTTACACTTCTTCCACTTCTAGTGACAACCCTCCAGTGCTCCAGCCCATCATGGGGAGGATCAGCCTCCATACATTTGATGAGAAAAGGAAGTCAGCATTTGTTTTAGTTCTGCCCTATTTGCCTTTAGGATAATTGAAGCTTTAAGCCTAAAGCAGATTGTTAAACCCATTCTGAGATATCAAAATCAGCAGCAGTCCTGAAAATAAGGTCATGTTAATGCAGTAACCAAACTTGTCTTCTAGGCTTGCCATGTTTGAAAAATCAAGCTGTAGGACTGAACTTCCATCTGTATTTCATTTTGCAGTAATATTTAGTAATACTGAAATGGACTTCAGGATCCCAACAAAAAGTGCCCGAGAGTGCTGTGTTCACTAATGGCTTCTAACATATGAACATGGAAAAGCCTTTAGACTTCCCTAAAACCACTTTTAAGGTGCTTGCATCTTACAGTCCACAACAATCTTCTATAAATGCAGCTTTCTTGAACTATAGTCGCTCTAAGAGGACAGATATTTTTCTTCTGTGAGAGAAGGTAAGTGACTCCTTCTCCATCATGGCAGACCCCTACCTTCAGTGAGCACTGTGCAGACAAAAGCATTTCAAAGCACCTCAGATGTTTTGTTACCTTTCTTTTAGAACCTTTGTACAATTAATGAACTTATTTTCTTTTTCAACTGTCACAGTCTATTTTAAAATTAAATACAGTGAAGGGGAGAAAAGCAGGACATGACCAAAATTTCAACTCTGCTTGTGTTGGATGAGGTTGTCAGTCTTCCAATAAGTGTTACCATTATAAGTAAAGGTAGCAGAACTGGGATGAAATTTGGAGTCATGTTAATCAGGCACAAACTTTGANAGTTTCAATATCCAAAAAAAAAAAAAAAAATCCAGTCTATTTATCACAGCTCTTGCCACAGTTTCTGACCAAGCTTCTGTTCATCTCTGTTATTATACCAGCATTTACCTTCTACTGAGTTTCCAGAGTAAGGTTTAAGTAGTTGTTACAGCATGCACTTTTAAAGAAGCTTTTTTCTTAGCACCTCTCAAGGGAGAGAAAGTTTGCTTTAAGGGAAAAAAACTGTGAGATGAGAATGTAATTTTAACCTTCAGAAATACTTGGTATTTTGCATTCCGACCACTGCAGAAATAATCATTGCAATTTAGTGGCAGAACTGGAAACTGAGGACTTGAAGACCTCAACTCTTCAGGATGAAAATCAGTGTAATACAAGTATTTGTTCTGGGTTGTTTTTCCTCAGCAGGAATTCAGCGAGGATGCAAACACCATTTCTAAACAATGGATTTCAGGTGGAACAGAATTCTGATGAAAATACATCTTTAATTGTTGCTGATGAAAATGATAAGAGAACTTGTAACAGAATTTAGTAAAGGAAAGACGAAAAGAGTTGTGAGTAAATATCTCGAAGAGCTTCTTTCAAGTCATATTTGTTGAGGTGAATCATTACACTTACTTTAGTTTGAATTTACTTTAAATCTGAATCTCAGAAGTTTTGTTATTCATCAATTTACTGCATTGGGGTTTTTTAAAGAAGGATTATTTTTATAAGTATCTTGACTCAAACTGTAACAGCCAATAGACAGCTTTATGACAAAAAAAGTCTACAATTTGCAGGTAGCAAAAAATCAGTTCTAATAAACTCCTCTGGAGTAGGTGTTATGATCCATTAATTAGAATTGTTAGCGAGGTGCCTCTGTCCAAATTAAGGTGGAAACAAGATCATATACTGAAGTCAATAGTATGGATTTTATTTACCAGTGAATGTGAGAAGTGGGAGAGAGAGAAAAAGAAATAGCAAAAGAGTGAGGGAGAGAAAGTGGGTAATAGAGAGACAGATTAAGTAGAAAATACCACTACTCTGGATCCTGACGGTGTCCCATTGATCTTCTTCTCCTCATCTTCTTGGTGGTGAGGGTCCCCCAAAACATAGAATCCAATGGATTAATATACCTTTGGGCCATGTGGGAATGTCCAGGTACCTCTCCCAGGGAGATGGCAAGTTTGACACAATCTCTTGCAACAGATTCTGGGTCCGTTGTGTCACTTGGATGCTGTGCAGTCCTGCGGTACAAGGCCTCAGGAATCCGTCTGGGGGGCACCCCAGGGGTCTTTGATCGACCTGGCACCCCCTCAGCTGTCCCTCCTGTGAATGTCCCATGGATGTGGCCTTCCCGGGGTGGGAGGTTTTACAGCTGAGCCGGTTTGTGTAAGGGAGGATGGGTGTTCACACCCCTGACCAGAGGTTACACCACAGCCCCAAAACCCTCCTTCCTCCCCCCTTGCTTTGGGGGGAAGGGTGTGCAAACCCGGCCTCAGCAGATGGGTCCGTGGGCTATGGCCTCACCCAACCCAAATCCAGCCAGAACTAATTTTCAGGAGAGCTGCTGCGTTTGCCTTTCTTGTGGATACATTGTTCTCCCTCAGCCCTGTTTACTTCTTCCTAGGCCTGAGATAATTGGACAAGGGTGTCACCTTTATTTTATCTCAAGTTCCCTTAGGTAGCCTAACTCAGTCCAAAGTGCCAGTCAGGAGGCATCTTCAGGTAGAAGTGGGCTTAGGTAATTCCAATTTCTTTATACAATTTTGCCATAAGAGGCAAAAAGTCCTTCACAAGAATGTTTAAGCCACTCACTAATGACAACTTTTCAGTCTCCCACAGTAGACTGGGAAAACAAAGACTGAGTCTGTTATTCCATCAGTTCTCAGCTGGGATACAAGCAAGCATTATTAAAGAGGTGCTACCGGAATAAGAAAGAATTTTGTGTATCCCGTGTGCCATCTTAATATACTGGGTGCGATTCTATTTTGGTAAATATAATGCTATTGTAAAATGCTATACTTACAAATGAAAGTGCTAATTACTGACAATGTAAATTAATTTTGTTAGCAGTAATTTGCTGAATACGAGTTGGAAAACAACCCAGGTTTCTAAACTAAAGAACGTATTGTAACCTTACCAGGTCAATAGAAAATATCTCACTGAATAATTCAAGTTTGAAAGGATTTAAGTGCTCCTGAAGTCAAGAGAAACAGTAGGAGCTCAGATGTTTGCAATGCAGACTGCCTGTTCAGGCGTCCTAGCTTCTGACATCCATCTTTAAAGATCATTGGCTCATACAGTGAATGCTCTGCAAATCTGCCTCTCTTAGAGGGAAGTCACAGAAGGTGAATGTGAAAATATTACCATATTGGAAGAACAACCTCTTAAAAAGTTCTGTGTTTGTCTGCAGGAGAAGGGAGAGGCAGTCAAATAGTCTCCTTTTACAACACTGTAGCATAAATCTGTCTAACCCTCATCGTTGCTAAGAGCTGCAGAAGTAAGGAGAAGCTGCAGCTATCTAATGTGCACTTGCAAGGGAATTTCAACTGGACCTAGACTTGTAAACTTAACATTTGCTCAAGTAGTCCATTTAACCCTGCAGCTGCTCTCTCACAGAGCCGTGTACCGGGTGCTTCAGAGATTGGTGCCACAGCTGGGATTTCTTCGACCCTATGGAAGCTTCTCCCTGATATTCATCAGCCAGTATCTAAATTATAGAAAATATCATTGAGGATCATTTTGGGGAGGGCTGTTTATTTATAACTACAGATATTCTTATATAGATGAGACCTTGGCCTCTCTTATCTTCTGTTTCAATTGATTTCACATGTTATTATACTGTGTGCTAAAGCTGGAAATACAAAAAATATGTTGTATTTTCTTGGAAAAAGTTCTTCAAAGGCTTTTACTCAGCATTTCAGGCATACTCTGAGAAATGCATTCCAATGGGAAATGTCTTTTGAACTATCTGTTGGAAGTGAAAAAAGAAATAAAAATGACAAAACAAAAATGACAAAAAAAAACAGAAACAATAAAACCACAACCCAAGGAAAAAAAAAAAAAAAAATACACAACCCAAACAAACTCACTGGATCAAAAACATAGCTCCCATTACATATGGGTTGGAATCCAAACTGCAAAGGTGAATTTTGCAAACTCGGTGAGAAAGGCTGGAGTCCAAATTCTAATCTTAATTTAATTTCTGGATGAGGTCCACCAAGTCAGACATACAGATCCATGCTTGTCCAGGAAAGGCTGGTGAAGCCAAAGGGGAATGATGAACCTCCTGAGGCAAGGGTTTGCAAGCTGAAGGGAGGGGATGGGCACACAGGAGATCTCAGCCCAGAATCTAGCTGTTCCAGAATTTCTGGGTCCTTGAAACCAAGCTTGCAAGTGTTCAGTCTTTTTGAGAAGCAATCTTGGAAGCTCTTAGTATGATGATTTGTTCTACAAAATTCTGCTCTTGGAGCATTGATACCACTGCTTTCATTTCTGGTGTGCAGGATTTCACATAGTGATACCAGGGATTTTGATACTGAAATTTCTTGTAATTTTCTTCAATTAATTTTGGCAAAAAAAAGGATTTGATAAATTAGTACAGAAAAATATTGAGAAACAGATTTTTTTCCCTCCTACTCTTATGCTTCTTTTTTCCCCACACAATTTTATACTGCTGAATCTTTTGTTATCACAATTCAGGATCAAGTAAAAATCCCTAAAACCAGAAGTAAAAAAAACCAAAACAAAAACAACAAAAACCCTCACTCATCAGATAAAGCAAAGGAAAAAAATTGATTTACAATCTGCTTTTACAGAAGGCCTCACTCCTATATATAAAATCAGTTATTCAAATAACTTTTTGACAATTGATATAATTATTTCTAATTATTCTTGATTAGAGTCCTGGAATTATGTGATTACTTCTAAATATATGCATCATAAATGTAGGAGGTACAGCCTAGAGAAGGAGGAAATGTAATTTTATTTTTCAATTTATTCATTTTACTAGCTAAAAGGACTCAGAAATTTTAATTTTTGTGATGCTAAACAGAGGCTCACTGAACTCATCTTTATTACATTTCTTTTTGGTAAGTTAAGTAGTAGAAACTCTTCAGTTATGGAGGCAAAACTCACTGTGTATTTTAAATATTTAGGAAGGCTAAAAAACATGTTAGAGTTGTGTGATTGACATGCAAGTAATGTGTGTGTGTATGTACTCTTTCAAAAAAATCAAGTCTGTAGCGCTAACATAAGTAGGTTGTTCCTAGGAGAATAAAATCATTGGAGAAGCAGCAGTTATTTCAAAGTTAACTCATTCATTCCTCTCATGATAGAAATTTAAACTCTGTGTTTCCTTCTACTGTAAATTCAACTGTGTCCTTGAGATTGTTTAGCATTTTACAGTTACAATGGTGCTTTGAAGGTTTTAATATGTATCAGATAAGCATCTGAATTTGATTGTTTTTCTTTTTTATATCTTCATTAAAAGCTGTGGCAAAGCTACTGGATCGTATTCTGCTACAGCAGAGAGTGGTAGGCTAGGATTAATTGCTAAAGTCAAATCATTCTGCAAGCAAAGTACAACATGGATTGTAAAAGCTTTGTCTAAGACCATTTTTATTTAAGCTGTGCATTGGTTTTAAAGGTGTTCTGTCTAAGATTGTGTCCTTTTATGTGAGAGAATGCTCAAGCTAAACAAAATAGATCCTGTCCACCAGCAGCTTTCATTATTGGACAGATTTCCACTGCAGCAGGCAGAAACTTGCTGCCAATTAAGGGCAAAATTGGGAGTATCTCACAACAAATTATTGTTGCAGAAAGATTCTACTGGCTAGATGAGCTTTAGTTAATACTTAAATGACAAATACATTTCTCTTTATTAATCTGAGTTAATGAAGAAAACCACTTTGTGCATTTACAAACCTATAATCACATTTTAATTTATATCCACTTTCATCATATACATCAGGCTGCTCAAATTAAGGCCTTCAGGAAAGAGGTGAAAAAAGGTGAGACCTACTGAAATTCCTCTTGCATTGTGTTTCCTCCAGAAGCCTTTCCAATGTATACAATTGGCCTGTCACAGAACCTCATCTGCCTAAACAAAATCCACTAAGTCAAACCATAACACTTGTTTGGGGATGGATTCCAGCACTGCATGTGCTTTGGTGCTAGAGAAGCAGAAAATGAACAGCAAAGATTTCAACATGCTAGAAAACAGTGACATGGCCTCTGGTGGCAGAGGTAATTTCTCAATAGATTTTAAGGCTCGGAGTAACGAAACCTCAACTGAAAAGCACCCTGTGCAAAAAGACTTCTCAATAACTTATGCTAACCAAGCAGACAAAGCATCTGCTTCTGAAATCTCTGATCCTCTAAAAGTTACTGAAGACCCTCGGGCACAGATCTTAAAACCTGGTCTGGAGATGCCACATGAGGCTCTTCTGTGAGCCATCGAACAGATAGTTGATAATACCTGGCCAACTAACACCTACCTCCTCGCTGGAGGAAGCCTGAATGTTGGCTATGCTTTTTGTTAGGATCTGCAAGGCTGAGCCTTTCTGCTACAAGAGGGACAGACTGCTTGCTGCCTTGCCAAAGCCATCATCTAGGGTCCATATTCTTCTTCTGTGTTTCTGGAATGGTTTGTCCCTCATGTCTGCCAGGATGGATTGCATGGACCACAGTTGCACCTGGACACTTTCAGCAGACCTGAAAACAAGACCTTGTTCTCATCCTCTTCCTTGACAGCTGCACCTGCACCTCATGGTCCACAGCCAGAGAAGCACACTCATCTGCATGAAGGGCATGAAGGTACTGAAAGTTACAGAAAGACTTGTGCACACCCTTCCCACACACATTGCCAAGTTGTGAGCCAGCTCTAGGGATTCAATAACCCTGCCACATAACCTGCAAAGAGGCCCTGTCTGTATCTATCTATGCAGACAAGCAAGGACTGTCTGTGACCTTGTTCTTGATACAAGCACTTCCATCACAGTCATTCTGCTGCTTCCAATTCAATTCATTCCTTGAGCATAAATTTTTCAGGCCTAATTACATTTAATCATGTGTGACTTAGACACGTGAGCAAACTAAAGGTTCAGCAGCAAGGCATGAGATGAATGAGAATTTGGTTGGCAAGGTGTCATGGCTTAACTCTGGCAGGCAGCTAAATAACACACAACCATTCACTCACTCCCATCTTCAGTAGGATGGGGGATGAATTAGTAGGGTAAGAGTGTGACAAATCTTACTTCAAGATAAAGATGGTGTAATAGTTAAAAAACAAACAAACCAGCAAACCAACCAACCACAACACACAAACCAACCCCCCATTCTCCCCCCAAAGAAATACCAGCAACACAAAAAAAAAACCAAAAAAAAACAAACAAACAAACAACAAACAAAAAAAAAACAAACAAACAAACAACAAACAAAAAAAAAACAAACAAACAAACAACAAACAAAAAAAAAACAAACAAACAAACAACAAACAAAAAAAAAACAAACAAACAAACAACAAACAAAAAAAAAACAAAAAAACAACAACAAAATAAATAAAAGGGAGAAAACAAAACTAAACTAAAAAAAGCAAGTGATGCAAACAAAATCCCAGTTTCTCACCACCAACCAACTGCTGCCCAGCTCAAGAAATGGGGAAATAGCAGCTTTGAACAACCTCCCTCGTGCCCTGTTTTACTGCTAGGCATGACACCATATGGTTTGGAATGTCTCTTTGGTCAGCTGGGGTCATCTGTTCCAGCTGCTTCTCCTCTCAACCTCTTGTGCACCCCCAGCCCACTCACTGGCAGGGCAGTGAGGGAAGCAGAAAAGATCTTTACACTGTGCAAGAACTGCTCAGCAATAGCTAAAGCATCAGTATGTCTGTTTTAATCACAGATTCAAAGCATAGTATCTAGGAGTAAAAACAACTCTATCCCACCTAAAACCAGTATACAAGGACAAAAAACCCATGAGCTGTGAGCTAAGAAAAACTAGAATGTAAACAATCCCAAAGAGACTGAGTAAAGCATAAAATGTTTCCATGAAAGAAGTAGAACATGCAGCACTTAGTTTTAATACAAAAGCTAGTTGTGAGAGGGGAGATCTTTATTTTCAGCCAAGGAAAGGACAGGATGCAAGAGACTATAGCAAGATGAAACTGCCTCACTTCATGAGGGAGAGCAGCAAAATAAGATAGCCTTTGAGGAAGAAGATTTTGATAGACTCAGGCAACTGGTAGTAAGATCTCATGGGAGGCAGTTAAACCGAAAATTGAGTAGACAGGTGTTTTTTGAAAGAAAATCTCTCTTTAACAAAACTGCCAAGTGTCCCAGAGAGTGGGAGGTATGTGAAGAAAGAGGTGAGTGTGTCTGGTTACTGAGTTCTTCATTGAACCAAGATCAAGGTGCACAGACAAGAGAGAAAAGATTGCTGAGTGAAACTCTAAACTAGGGAAATCAGGAAAATAAAAAGATGATATGAGATGCCACTCTCCCTGGTCATAGAATTTCTTATTATCTTCTGTAGAAACCCCAGTAATGAGGAGGCAAACAGAAAATCCCTTATCACTAGAGGTGGAAAGCTATTAAAAGACTGTGTTTAATGCCTCTTGCTTGCAACTGTTAAATGATTTTTTTTGCTCCCCTTAGTAAAAAGGTTAACTGCAGTCAATTGACTAATCATTTTATACCCATGACAAAGGGACAAGATCCATCTTGGTGTATTGCAGCTGCAGCAAGGGCAGAGCTCTGTGAAGCCATGAAATAGATGAGCTTCTGGAGGGCTGGGAAAGGCAGGAATACTGCTGAGCCTTGTCAGATATCAGGGAAGAGCCAGGCAAATCCCAGCCTTTGGGTCTCAGAAAGATACAGTAACAAAAAGTCTTTCTGGAAGCACTTAGAAGAAATCCAGATGCATCAATTGTCATGAGTTTACTGAGATTACTTGGGAATAAATGTCCCAAGCCAGTTTGGTAGAAGACAGGTTGAGCTACAATTACCCCTGAATATGAGGCAGGAATTGCATGGTTTTGAAAAGTAAAGAAGGCAAATATCAGCTCTCAGCAGGAAAAGAGCCTACCAACAAGGAAAAGAGTTGTCTGCTTCTCTCAGCTATGGGATGGTCACTTCTGGATTTCTGTGACCAAGTTTTGGAGCTGGAAAAACCAAATAAAATTACTGGAGAAGTGAGAAAGATACGGCTTATGAGGAAAGATCAAATGATTTGGGGTTGTTTAGTCTGCACAGAGAAGACTGGTGTGTAGGTATGAGACCAAAGAGAAATGACTGCCAAAAGGAAAAGAAGCTGATCTCTGCCTTGTGTGAGCTGGTGGGAAGTCATGGGCTTGCACTGCTCCTAGGAAGCTGAGAGCTGTCAGGATCCTTAGAGGCTGGGAAGATTCTGTCCACTGCCCTGTCCATCTTTCAGATCTGTGTCCTCCAATTCTCTGCAGGAATGAGAGTCCAAAAGACCTTGCAGTCCAACAGCCCCATGGAAACATGGTATGGGTGCGTTTGGGTGGTCTGGATGAGAAAAAATAACATTTCACCCTCAGAGCTCTCTGATGGCATTGCAATCACTTGAGGATGAGCTGTGTTTAATAACTTCAGTGACAAGCTGAGAGGTCTTGCAGGGTTTTTTGGTACAGCTGCTTGGAAGCAGACATCAATGTCAGTGAGGTAATGCAACACAAGCAATCAGCCCTACACTTCTAGCCAAGGACCCTGTGCCCCACAGCTCCTCTGCCTGGCAGAGGGGCTTGGAGCTGAGATGTTACTGAACTCCCCAGAGCTTTGCAGCATTTTTTTCCAATTGCAGCAGTGACTCTGAGCAGCTTCCAAATAAAAACCACACTTACATAAATCTCTCTAAAGATCTTGCCACTGCTTTTCTCATTTGTCATGAATATGGTGCTGATGCTGAGAGAGGAGATGGGAAAAGCAAATGGACGTTTGCAATTTGTCAGAAATATCTATGCAGCTGAATCAACGGCCACACAAGGGTCCCCATAGAAATAGGCCCTTGTCGTGATGTGCTGATGCCAAATTTTAGATCTGATTATCAAATTTCAGCCTTGTCAAATCATCTCAGCCAGTAAAGCCACATATTTAGCAGAACGCAAGATCACTTCCCTGCATGAAAGGCTGGATCTCTGCACTGCAGATGGATGAGGCCCCTTCTGCAGCAGAGACATCAGTGCACAGAAACTGACATCCAGCTGTCATTCAAGTGGATACAGCCTCTGAAATGCTGAGATAAATAAAATGGGAAAGATTTTTTGGGCCAGCCAAAGTAGCACTGAGGAGTTGTGGCTCAATGAAAGTCTGCAGCAGCAGCCATACGGGATGAATTCAGTTCAGAAGATAGGTATGAAATAGATCTAAATTGAAAAGATAGCTCAGGTCCTGGTAAAAGGCCATCCTGGCTCCATTGTGGCTGGTTTCCAAAAATCTCATGTGCATTTACGAGGAGTAATTGTGTTCTGTACTGTCCCTAATTTAGCGAGCTCTGAAAGGATGTTACTTACATAAAATGCAATTTCAGCATAGGTATGCAGTGAAGACAAGACCAGAATGCAGAGCAGGGTAATTGCAAATCAGGCATCATCTTTCCATGTGCCTTTGACACATGGCAGCACCTTCCCATTTCAGTATGCAAAGTTTGCTTTGGTCAAACTGCTGAGCTGAATAAAACACATATGCCACCCTCAAAGCTGAGAAGAAACACTGCCAATTTTATAAGTGGTTAAACTAAGCCTGGAGGACTCTTGCTTTCAGAGATGGGGACTTACATCTTTAATAGGTCCTTTCCATCACTGGCTTTTTTGAAGCTGTGAGTCTTTGAAGACTGTGACTGACAGGCTCATTAACACTGAACAGCCTCAAATGCACACTGAATAACTCAGAGAGCTAATTAGAGGAACGCTGGGATAAAGAGAGCATGACAATAAAATATTTCTGACGTTAATTAGTAGAAGGAAAAATGAGAGGCTGAACTTCCCAAAAGAAATGTGAATTGAGAATGAGTAATCCTGCAGGATGCCAAGTACTCAGGGTGCCTTCAAGGCAGACTCCCAGGGAGCAGGGCACCAAATGGGGATGTTGGGCTCTGCACATGGCAGAGAGTTGTGTCCCAAACAGATATCTGGTGAAAGAATGGGGAAACAGCTTGTGGAAAAGGTCTGAAAGAAGGAGTGATTCCTTTCCATCAACCTGTTTCCAACCTGTTATGCAGGCTTTAACTCATGCAGGCTGATGAGAAATGCAAAACAATGGGGAAGGAAGTGATTTTAGCCCCAAAATAAGCAAAACTTAGGCTAGGAGTAAGGAAGTACTGGAAAAAGAGATCAGCTGTGGGGCCGAAGTGGTATTGACGTGTTGCTGCACACTTAAACTGTTTCCCACACTGTTTAAAATGCACTAATGTTTTTTTCCTGTCTCTGTCTCTGTCTCTCTCTGGTTGCTTCCAGTTGGATCTCTCCAGGACACACTTTTTCCCAGGTGTGCTCCTACAACTTTATACACTCATCTTCCTTTCTGTGAGTCTTTATAGCAGTGGCTCTGCCTCCTGCAAGGTTCAGGGTCAAGTGTAGCCCCTCCAGGGGGAAAGCATCAGTGTCTGGCTCCAGCCCAGCCCTCATCCAGTCCAGACTGTCTGTGCTAATCCTACTGCTCTGTCCACACACAAAGACACTAATTTCAAATAGGAAAAATGTTATCTAAAACTGTTAGCATCAGTTTGGGAGAAAGCTACTGCAAGGGTGTCCAAGAATCTCAATGTGTTGGGAGCACATCCCCAGCACCCCAGAGCGTGGAGATTCTCCAAAGAGAATACCTGCATATGTCTTTCCTTTTATATATAAAAGAGAAAGAAAGGTGCTAGTAAGATTCAGAGACTAATCCTATGGATGGAAACAGATGTTCAGATGCAATTGCCATAGAAAGGTAGTACAATTTCACCTCCCACACGTAACACAAAAGGGAAATTATGTGTTTTCCCAACTACTGCTTTCTTCCTCATACCCACTATCTCATTTGACCTCAGCCTGACGTGTGTTCTTATATTGGGCTTAAGAACCTTTTTTCTTTATGTAAAATTAATGTATGTATTTTTACTTATGGTGATATTAATATCTTCTTTGGTGGATGTGTCCTCATATTTGCTTAAAGGACAAAGAATTGGATGTCATTCTTCTTTAGTGTGTAAAACATTCAATTTTTCTTAAAATTCACAGAATTGTTATTCCCCATAACAACTGACTGCAGCATTTGTCATAATTTTTTATGCTCATTTCTGATGAAATAGCTTGGAAGAAGCCAGATAGAATGATTTGGGTAGGGATTAGAGCAGCATAAATAACAGAAAAATCATCCCAAAATGCCACCAGGGAGAATGTTTTGGTTTTTTTTTTTCTAAAGGCTTTTATCACCATCACATCTGAGCAGTGTTTTTATATTTCATGACCAAAGAAAAAGAGTTTTCTCCTTCAAGATGCAGTATCTGTGTTGCATAAGACTTTCTGAAAGCACAGGAGATGGTCAGCCAGCCATCAGGGTTATATCAGGAAACCCTGTCCAAAGAAATATGGTCTGCATAAAGCTTAAAAGCTGGGGATGTGACAGCCTTCTGATGAGGGTGAATTTCAGCAGGAAAAAACCTGTCACCTCCCAGCAGCTGCAAGGTGGTTCTTCTTGACTGGGATAGCCAGACCCCTTTTGGCAGTTCCAGTCACTGCCATGGAACATGACAGTTCTTCCTTTCAGAGATATAAGAAGTGACTAAAACTTTGCATCATTGCTTCTGAAAACCAAAAAAAGTCAAGAGCTTGGACGGTAATAAAAACTTGACTCGAGGAACCAGAAGAAGAGATTATATTATTTTCATTCCTTTTTCTATATTACTTACCTGTTTTGCTTGCAAAGAAATAGGCTCTTGCTTTTAATCCCTCCTGCGTAGTCACTGCTTTGAAATAAATTTAATAATAAAGAGATTGTTGATTTTAACATCAGGCAGAGGATAAAATTCAGGAAAGAATAATTTGCAAGTGTAATTAGTGTCTATGAAATATCCTTTTGCTTCTTTGTTTCACAGTTCCTCTGTGGGCAGTGCATGTGGGTATGTGCACGCTTGGACCAGGATGGTGAATGAGAGTCTCAGCCACTATTAAAAGGCTCCTAGGACAAATTGTGCCAGGAAACAAAAATTGTGTAGCCTCCAACACTGAGTGCTGCAGAAACCAAGCAGTTTTGATTCTCTTAGTGCTGGAAAATAGCACCTGCAGGTCAGCACAACTGGTAAATGGCATACCAGTTTAATGTTTGACTGAGGAGAAACCGAAAGGGAAAAGTGACAAAAATCACTTGTTAAGAGAGAACTTAGTGAAAGAACACACAGAATTTTCAAGCACAAACATCTCACTCCTGCCCAAGCCCAGAAGAAGGGACACTTTCAAGAAGGCAAGCATTCTCAGGGAAGGCAGGCACACCAATTACTGATTTCTCAGGTAAAAGGAGGGCAGCAGCCTCGCCACTGTGCACTGCACAGTCAAAAACTCATTCCTGGGCCTGTTCATAAGGAATCAGAACCTTCCTCAGCAAAACACTGGCAGTACTGAGCACCCCAATCATTTGGCTTCTTCAGATCCTATAATTCCCCTTCTCAAGGAGTGGTTCATACTTGCCTTATTTTCCTTCCTTTTTTAGGAAGTTTCCCATCTGGGTGGTGTTTTGTTTGTTTCTTTGTTTGTTTTGGGTTTTTTTTTTTTGTTTGTTGGTTTTGTTTTTTTTTTTAACTACACTGCAATTTTTAAACATGATAGGAGCTGTAAATACCTGCTCTATTGCAAAATCATGGGGAAAAAACCTCATATCTTAAAATAGTCCTAGAAGCAAATATTGAAATATGAAATGCAGAAACATAAACACAGGTTACCATGTCTCCCTCTAAATATGAAAACATGGTGTAAAAAAGGGAGACCAAAAGCTTTGAAGTGGGAACCTTGAAACTCTTACCTAGTCATTCTGGATTTCATTATTTAGGAAAAATAAACAAACGAACTAACAAATAAACAAAAAAGGCAACAGCCTAATCACTTAAGCATCAATAAGGGCTTGATTCAAATTATTTGGGGTCACTAACATTTTTTCTGAAAGTCTCTATAAATCATTACTTTCTTTATGCTATAGAAGACTACACCTCTGTTTCTGGAAACCAGGAGAGCAGGACAGTAAAACAAAGCAAGCTATTTCAAGGGATTTGACAACTGAACTGGAGAAATTTTGTTATAAATGTGTTTCCAGAGGCTTTCTGCTAACAAGAGACAAAATGCTTTCAGGATAAAATACACATAGAAAAAAGTCTGGGAGAATGTATTGGGAAATTACAGTCCTTCTACACCTTTTAAAGTAACTTATAAATACTTGTATGAGTCCTGTCCTGTTCAAGCCTATAAGTTCTGCTAGAGCATGAAATGAATACTCAGGAAAGAAGATAAATTCCCTGTGCTAGTTACTTAAAAAACATTGATGCATAGATATAAAAGATTGATTCAACATTATAATAATCTAACATTGTAATAACCCAAGTCAATAATTACTGACTTCACCAGGCTTTTAAAGATGGTTTCCATAGTCTTTCTAAAATGTGTCAAAATTTTGACCTCATGTGTTTCACTGAGACCTTTTCATGTAAGAAACAATCTAGATAGGTGTATATTTAAAATTTTCATGTTTTTCTTTGTGTTGTTCTCCCCAGTTATGGTAAGGACATTGGAGTTCATCCACACTAGAAAGGAAGCTCTAAGGCTTTTTGGCTGTGCTAATTCAGCTGTCAGCAGGCTCAATATTGACTGAGTAATGCTTAATGGCTTTCTAGCTATGTACGTGTAGGAGCAAAATTCTAGTTCTCAGCATATGTCAGATATATATAGATAAGGATAGGGAGAGTAGCAAATAGTTACACAACCCTAAAGAAAAGAAAAAAAGCCATAGACATATGGATAAATGGGATTTCTTTCAGCTACCTCGAGTAGTCAAAGGGTATCAGCAGGATTCTTTCTCATTTAACTGAGCCTTCTAAGAGGTTGATTTCCAGTCAAACAAAACTGTCTGGGCTTTCTCAAGTTAGAGGAGACACTCAAGTGCCTCCAAAATCTGGTTTGTCTGTTTAGCCAAGGGTGGGAGGACCTGAAGAGCCTTTCTCCAGCAGTACCACAGAAGCAGCTCCATGGTCTTCAGATGACTGAAGGTATAAGAGAGATCCTCACTCACGGTGCTGCACCAGTTCTTTCCCATCCACATCTGCCCTGTTCTCTGAAATTAATAATTTAATCTGAGAGCGCAAAAGGACATTTATTGTAGAAAGAAACAGGAGCATCTTGACCTTGTTCCACAAATAAATGCTGGTAGGTGAATGGCAACCACCCCTACATTCTCTAAATCTCTCCACCCATTTTTACATTAGCTAATTAGATAATTGGCAGCCAATTAAGTGCATTTATTCTACCACGCTCTTCCCGCTCTTCCCACACAGCATCCTTTGTCTTGTGCTAGACATTAAGAACTGTGTGATTCCTCCAAAAATAAACATGATCTCTACTCATACTCAGGGACTTCTCTGGGTATTTTATCGAAGAAAAAAACCTGTGAAACAGTTAGTAAAAAAAAGTTAGGATTTTAACTAAAGCCCAGACCACTTTGCCTGTCTGCTTCAGACTGGAGTGAGACTATGGAAGCCAGTTATCACTTTTGTTTTGCAAGGCTTCAATTTTTGGGCATTAACCCTGAACTTACCACAAAACTCCAGGAGGTAAAAAGAGCTCTCTTGATCACTGACATTTGAAACAATGCTTTCATAAAACAAACCTTAGGTAGCAGCTTGTCATCCCTTCCCAATCTGCAACTTTCTTGACCTAGCAGGGCAATATATCTGTCATATTTAAAGGTATTGTATTTGGGAAAATGCCAAAGAGTCACTCCAGGCACTTATTCTTTTACAACATAGATGATGTAACTTAAATATATATTTCTCTGCTGTCATGTATTCCACAGTGCATTTGGGGAACATAATTTCTCTGATTAAACATAGACTTATTTACATTTTGGTGTTTCTACAGTAAAAAATATTTGGGTCCTGGTGAATTGACAAGTATATAATGCACTTCCCAAATGACCACATGGTTCAGGTTAAGCACATCCTGTCCTAACAGTTATGATTTTATCACCCTCTCACTTGATTAGTGGAGACAACTCAAGCAAAGGGAACAGAAATCTTCTCTGTTAAAAAAGCCTTTCTCCCATTTCTGTTGTACAGTGTACTCTTAACCCACCTAGTCAGGGATCTGGGTCCTTTCTTCACACACTTTTACAGCTACCAACCAGCTGCCTAGGGACAGGAGGACCAGAGCTGACTTTCTTTATTCTTAGACATATTACTACGCAGGGCTAATTTCTTCTTTGCTCTTCAGTTACAGCTGTTGGCTCCCAGCATTCTAGAAACACCTGAGCATCTCTGATCTCTCACTTGCTTTGATAAAAAACATATTTAACTGTAGATATGGATAGTTAAACGAAAAAAAAATTAACCCAGTGCACTGGCCATGAAATTACCTATTTACGTGGTGAGCTCTTCCAATTATATTTTCCCTGAGTATCTTTTCTATATATTCTATACACAGCGTTGGGTTGAACCTAAACAGACTCATTGCCTCTCTAATCTCAAATGTCAACACCAGAAATAAGTCTGGATGCATATGTGTACCCTAGTAATAGAAAGGAGAATGACCATTTACTTGTCTTCTCCATGGTCTTATGGACTTTTTATTGGGATACAAAATTTGCTCTCTGGTTGAACAGCATCACCTGAGCCTCAGTTCAGGAAATCACTCAAAAATAATTAATTTTTTTATAATAGACACATAGAATGGTTTGGGTTGGAAGGCACTTTAAGGATCCCTTGTTCCAGCCCCCCTGCCATGGGCAGGGATGACACCTGCAGACCAGGTTGCTCAAAGTCCCTTCCAACCTGGCCTTGAACACACAGTTCTCACAGTTCATCATAATTTAGCTACTACCTGCCACTGAGCTGTGTGTCTCCATAAATCATAACATCCAGGGAATTTTTTCTGAATTCTCATTCACTGGCTCATCTCTTTGTCTTCCAATAACTATATGGTGAAGAAAGATTAGCTTCGACCCTGCTATTCAGGAGGTGCTTTCATTTCTCCACATTGATTGACATAAAACTGCTACAGGTAAAGTGAGGATGATGCTGATTGTCTGACAACAACATCTGCCTTTGCCAGAGTAACTGGTCTGTCATGGCCTGTTTTTAAACTAATTTCAAAAAATATCCTAATAGTCTACACAAAAGCTTGTATTGTATATTGGTATTTGAGCAAACCTTACTGGCTAGAAACATCATTTTGGGGGGCAAAAAAAAAAGAAGACTGTTCCTAATTATTAGGTGGTAGGTGGTAGGTGAAATTTGACGCCTGGAAAAACATTTTTTGTTGACAATTTCTTTCTCCAGTACAACTCACATAAAAAGACTATTCCCCAATGGATAAAAATCTAAATCGGGCATAAAGTAGTTGTGATTTTATATCTTGAGGAAGGAGTTGCTTCTTAGTTAGCACAATAACTTTTATCACTGAATCAGAAACCAAATAATGTATATCACAATCTTCTTGGGCTGCAATGTATGACATATCAATCCATGTGTTACTTAATTAGTGTAGCAGTTAACACCTCATGTGAGTCCTGTAGTGCACATCAGGATACCCTGTTGTGTTAGATAACCACAGTCTGGTTCACATTTACATCACATTGCTCTTCTGGGCCATAATGTCACCTCTCCTTGACTTTCAGTGAATGTCAGGAGAAACAACTAAACTCTTCCAACTCTCTTACCAGTTGCCAACAATTGTTTCAGCACCTCAGTCTAAACATGTTCTGGCTTTAACACATCAGCACATCAGAGGGTTTGTTACTGTATTATCTAATGAATGGAAAGAAGCTCCTTTTGTTTTTATCATGAAGGTAAAATTATTCATGTTCCAATCTCTTCTATTACAACTATTAAAATCCCATTTCAGAAATTAAGACCCTATTAACTTACAGTACTAAAATCACTAGAATCTAAATGGAGAGGAAATAGATCCTGTATCCTAATAGATAATGGGGAAAGACAAGGCAATTCATTCAGTTTATATGTTTTTGTCCTCTTGTTAAAAATGGCAATAATACACAGAAACATTGCTTTTGGGGAGCGAGTGATAACAGATTTATTTAAATGCAGGTTTTGGAGTCTATTTCAGTACTTTGAATTTTAGTAGAATTATAGAAAGGCCAAGCAAAAGGGCTATCATCCCATCATAATGAGAATCAGGCATCCTTGGACCATACTAGAGAAATATTTGTTTAAGCTTCTTTAAAGTGTGTCAAATAAGAAAGATTTTCATCCATTCCTAGGCCATAGAAAGGATGATTTGAAAGATTTGTTTAAATATTACTAGGTGGAGTCCATGTGACTTCAGGGATAGGTTTTAATATTAGACTGGATGATCCTACAGGTCTTTTCCAACCAAAATGATTCTAAGCATGGGCCAAATTTCACTTTTCAGTCATCTCGTACAAAACATGTACAGACTGTAGGGTACACAGGGTAAGTTACCTAACCATGAACCTCCTCTCAGGATCATTTGTATTCATACTAGGCTCTGGTGGGGAAGGCAGCTAGCAGCTGACTACTGTAATTTCTGGGTTTGCATGTGATGGGGTACGACACACGTGTTCTGCCGTGGCTGGTGAAGCACAGCAGAACTGCACCTAGGCAAGGTACAGTCAGTACAAGGGTCTTTGAAAGCTTGTCAGCAACTGACTTAAAAACATCAAGTCAAGGCAGGCGTGGGAGAGATCTGCAGCAGCAAAATTAAATGTTTCAAGCGCCATAAACAAATGGCATATAAATAGGAGCAATTCTTTGGGAAAAAGTGAGGACGTGAGTGCTGCAAGCACAATTCCCTTTAGGTAATGTATGGAGATTTAATGTTGATGTTGAATATTAATGAATAATAATTGATTTGACTTAGTTATTCAAGAGATCAACCCACTCATTTTTGAACTATGGGTAAACCAGCTAATAAGATTATCCCCTTTGAGAGCTCCTATCTACCAAACTGCATAACAGGGATTGCAGCCTAATCCTAAAAGGTGGCGAAGGGACTCCTGCTGGAAATCAAACTACATCACACACCTAACAATCTTGCTGCCATGGACCCTGAACAGATAGGGGAAAAAATATTAGCTAGAACAAAATGCATTGATAACTGCTTGACTTAATACTGTGTTAATGTATTGGTAAAATGACACCCAACACACCAAGAGCCAAACTACAGGAAGACAGAGGAAGGACATGTGCTGGCTCTTCATTTTCTAATGTGGCCACAGGACACCAGCAGTCAGAACTGGGCACAGTTAGCAAAAGTAAGCCCTTGAAACCCACTTGATCTTCCCAAACACTACGTAAGTATGGTGAAATCAGAAACGAAAGAGAAGGTGGTGGCTGGCTCAGGGATGTCTTTTGTGACTCTCGGTATCCAAAGAACACAAATAAAGAACAGGGACATGGAAGTAGCATGGAAGCTTAAATGAAGAGAATAGGCAAAGAATGAATAATATTAATGAGCAGTAAATATAGCTCAGGTCCATACAAATTTTTGCACAAATACTGGGAAAATAAAAGAAAGAAGAGGAATTTTCTCGAGTTATATGAACTAGGATGAATGCAAAAGTCACAAAAGCAGAACAAGGCAAAAAAGCAAAAGCTTGCTTATGTCCATGTGTAGGTAAAACTGAGCATGCAGTGTGAATACTCTCTCAGGCTAATCAAAGCAGGACGAGGCAAGAGGGCTTCTTGCAAATAGAAGGCTTTTATTTAAATTTGGATGGGGAAAAAAAAGTGAAAATAATGGAATGCATGCACCAATTAATGCTACAAGCAGGAAAGTAGTGCTCTTTTTTTTCATTTCATCAAACAACACAGAACACAGTCTGCTCTGCCAGTTGGCTTAAGAGGACTTCAAATCACTTGCAACCAAGCTTAGTTATGGTTAAAGAAAATCCCTCATATGAGAAAGCACACTCATAATTATTTGGATAAATTAAGGCAGTATTTAATTTAGGCAAATGCACAGAATTTCAAAACTCTTATAATCTAAACCAAAGTTTTAGAATTAATTTTAGGATGCTTAAAAGATTCATCTGCACTTCATGGTTAACCTCTGGAAGTGACAGAGCTAACTTGGGTGATAAAAAGCTAAAATATACCACATATGATAGCTTCCTTACTCAAGTGTGAGAAAAGTTTGGACAGAGAAAACCTTACTTTCTGCAGACAGGCTTTTTTCCCCCAGAAATCTAAGCCAGTGTTGAAAGTGTTGGTTGAAGTAGACCCATTTTTCTATACAAAACCGAGTTGCCTCATATTTTTCATGTGGTAAAATAGGTCCAGGGGAGTTGATCTGTTGAAGAGAAATTGAACAAAAGAACACACTTTACAGGAAAACTCAAGATAGTTAATCCATGAAATAGAACATGTTTCATATCTTTTCCTGTCCACAATCATCAGAGCAAGTAGAAAGGCTGATCTGCACCATCAGGTTTTTGCTGAAAAGATTTCTTATTGTGATTGTGAAGGACTGGAAATGCTCAAGTCCCTGAAACCTTCTGAGAATCAGAGTCAGTGACTGTGACAAGTAACACTTCCATCAAAGTTATGAGGGTGAAAAAACAAATTTTCCATCACCTTGGGGGAGGAAATCGCCTGCTAAAGAGAAATACATGGAGGTTTTTATACAAGAAAAGGGGTGTGTTTGCATTTTGTGTGGAATAATTTGAAATAGGAGATCAGCTCTTCACTAGTGCTCTGCATTACAAAGATAATTTCTGTAATAGAAAGGCTGAGTCCCCATTTTCTATTTTAGGCAAATTGCACTCTTAAAAAAAAATTAT
>WEIU01008655.1:217845-233788 GCA_013389925.1 Aegithalos caudatus
AAAGGAAATGAGGGAATCAAAAGTAATAGTAACATTTAAAGAAATGGAGAAGAATTTTTGTAATGTGAGGCTGAACAGATTTGTCAAAGAAATTGTGGATGCCACATCTCTGGAATTGTTCCAGGCCAGGTTAGATGGGGCTTTGAGTAACCTGGTCTAGTGGAAGATGTCTCTTCCTACTGCAGGGGAGTTGGAATTAGATGATCTTTACGTTTCCTTCCAACCCAAGCCATTCTGTGATTCTGTGACTGAAGCCATGGGCTGTTTGATGCCAAATGGAACCATCAGCAAATACCTGATCAGGATATCCTCTTCATACAGCACTACCTGCAATTATTTGGGAACAGGATTTTTCATAATGGAAAGGTGGATGCAAGTTTCACTAAGCAGGAACACATATTGGGATATGCATCTATAAAATTGGCAAAATTAGCTCTAGATGATATAGAGAATTGCAACACAAAAATCTTCTTGGTGTTGGAGAGAAAAAGAAAATTGTGGTATTAACAAGTAAATAACACATAATCAACGGGGGACTCTAATTATCTAGAATTTATTCTTCAGCCCTGAGGGTATTAGTGTTTTACTAAAGGGAAAGTAGCTTAGAAGCTGTTATTTTAGAAGATGTGGGTCTTCTTTGTTACGATATCTTTACACCAGATTTAATTTTCACTCTCTGTATATGAGTCTGTGTGGGATGAACTGTAATTATGCCTTTTCCAATCTCTGAAGTGCAGCCATTATCCAAAGAGAACCCTACTGTGAGAATGAAGTTGACATGGTATATAAATAAGTAAGATTTTGACATAATATACAAATCTATTAGCCTTAAAACATAGTATTATTTGATTACAATGATGGTAAAATAGACAATGAACAAAGGAGAAAAAAAAATGGCCCTCAAAATTATATTGTATGTGATGTTGATTTAGAAACATGTCTCTAATATTTGAACAAAAAAATAACTGTGGAGTTCTTCACACACCATAGTACTCTGCACACCAAAACACTGAAGCTGTACCGCCACTTGGACTAGTGAAATTCTGTATTTTTACACCATGGAGTTAGGGTAAGAGTGTGTTATCCAGACATACAACTGAACTTTACAATTTGAAGTCCTTAGGTGCTAGAGTAAATTAAAAAAGAACAGGAAATTCAAATAATTATATAGACAGTTTATTGTGGTAACACCAACAGAAGAAGCAGGAGAATGGCAGAAGTTTTTATTTTTAGTGAATAAAAACAATGAAATGTTGCATTTAGTCCTAAATAATGACATTCCACTTCTAATATCTACTTACTTGTATTTCTGAAATTTAATCCCAGGTAAGTTTCTACATAAACCATGGTGCAAAACCACAGCTATACTTCATTGATTCCTGTCTTTTATGCATTACACTACTGAAACTAATTAATAGTTTAACTTGGTGATCTCAGTTCTTTGCATGTAGAGGTCCAGCAGACACAAGATGCAGCTTCCTGTGAAGCCTTGGGAGGCTGAGCTAGCAAAAGCGCCTTTGAAAGTTTGCCAAAATCTGAGGTGTTAGGAACAAAAAAAGATAACAAAAAGGTGGGTGAGATTTGTGAGACTGTGAAGAAATATCTGATGAAAACAAATAAACAAAACTGATAGTTTAAGAAGTGAATTAATTCATAACAATGTGTAAATTATCTCTCCTGTTGGTAATATAGGGACCATTTTGCAGCTACCAAAAACCATTAAATGACAGTGACATCAATTTTCTGAATTATCAAATCCTATTTGTTGCTGAACTGGAAATTCTTTGCATCAGACAATTCCTACTTGTATGTAGTTATAATCCTACTAGAAGTCTGCCCTATTATTTGACAGGGATATAGTCCTGTTCCAGCCAAAAAAAAAAAGGTTCTTTAATACTTACATTGGGAGTTATAGCAGCAATCTTTCTTATATTACAAGAAGACAAATTTTACAGATTACATGCCTGATTTCCTGTGGAAGAAAAGCTGACACAAACTCATCTGTCTCATCTGTGTATAATTTCCTGCCTCTTTATATCCTTTCAATGTTAGGCAATTTCAGTGAAAAAAATCTCAAAATTACTAAATCCCACTAATTTAATTCCAACTGGCAATATGGGGAAGGGAACAGATTTGAATCAGTTAATAGATGGAGGGAAAGCCTGCTCACTAACCCCAGTCACATTGTCAGACACTGGAGAACCCACAGGGCAAGAAACCACGGAGGTGAAGGCGCCTGTTTCTTTTTCTCCTTTTAACCTGAACTAAAGCTCTAGGAAAGAGGCAGCCACTGGACCAGTATCTGTCCTGTTGGGGCATGAAATTGCTGACACTTTAGACTCTAGACTGGTAAATAACTAATATGATGCTCTCACATGTTTCCCACAAGCTGCACCTTTGTAATGAATGCATGCTGAGATTTTGCATTTACCAATGTCAAGTCTAGTCTTTTTATCATCGGTTATAATGATCTGTAAAATTAAAGAATCCAAGCCATGCTCTTGATAAAGATTGGAAGAGGGAACAAAAAGTGCCTGAAGATAAAATAATCTGAGATTGCTGTATTCAAGAGAAGGGAGAACATTATAAAAAGGTTCTTCTTAGAAGAGAGCTTCAGATTTGATTTCAGACAATTTGTCAGAGTATACACAAAAAAGCAAGTGGAACACTTGGCTGCTGATCTGCACTGGGGCTACAGGGAATTCAGAGAACAAAATTTGCTGAAGGTCTGGAGAAAATCTTACACTAGCTGAAATTTTTGGCACAATTTCCTCTGTCACCATTAAGAAGATGTACAAGATGCATTATGAAATTGTTCTGGATTTCAGCAAATGTAATGTCATTTTTCCATATTCAGTTGAATGAAAATATGAGCAGAGAGTGCATTTTAAGATTAAAATGCAACTAAAAAACTCTGATAGTCAGCAGAAAATATGAACGAATACAATTTTTACACATTAAAAATGGTAAACATTAATCTGTTTCACATAATTCAATATTAAGAATACTCTGACAGTTCACAAATCTTCATTTGCTTTCTGTATGCATGTACATACAAATGGAGCCATGCAAAAAATTCTCAGTATGCAACCTCTTTTTCTGGCTGCAAATAATTTCTGGATTGAAAAAAAAACCCAACACTACAATATGTTAGTACAGGCTGGAATGTTATGTTCACAGATGCATATATATTCATAATTATCTGTATAATGCTCTTTAAGCACAACACATGTACAAACATGAGTGTACCTGTGATGTATGTACACTAGAACCCAGAAATGCAAGCATTCATCAATCAGATGTTATTATACTACCATGGATTTTTAAATTTTTTTTTTTTTTTTTTTGTGAACAGGGAGCACACCAGTGTTCCAAATACAAGAAACACTGTAAACAAGCAGAAAAAAAGATGAAACAGCTTTAAGTTCTTCTGAAGGTCTGGTTAATATCTGACACATTTCTGACACTTTTGCAGGGCTGAGTTACCACACACCTTTGACACACCATCTGCTGCCACCTCTGTTTCTGGAAGGTGCTGATGGAGGTTACCTGCAAGAGATGGGGGATTTGTGGTGCCCACAAAAATGTGGTGAGACCATTAAGACTCTGGAAGAAGTTGATACTGGATTAGCTGGCATCTGCATCCTTGCAGGATGGGCATGGACATGCCTTTTCCCCTTTGCTAATTCCTTTCTCAGATCTGTGTTTATCAGGTTTTTCAGACCTTTTTTGACCCTGACTTGAAGTTTTTCTTAACCACATCCAGAGAATGGCACAAACCATCCTACCCCAAGAACGTTACTACTAACAGTGGTTTTCAGCCTAAGAGAAAACAAGAAACAGAGCGGGGGAAATGGCCCATGCACAAAACTATTGCTTTTGCCACAGTCGTTGAAATGGAGCTGGAAACAGTGAAAACAGAGGGTCTTTCACCTCAGTGGTAACCCCTGGTACCACATAAAAATCTCAGCCTCATTCCCAGGGCTGAATGCTGAAAGGGAAAAAGCTGAAGTGTGGATCAGTAAGTGTGCTATATAGAAACAAGAATAGGAGCTAATGTATAGCTCAGTGTGTTAATTAGTGGTACGTTGATTGCAAGCCCTGGGAAATGACAGAAGAAATAGTTTCTCTTTGAATTTAAAATCATTGTAAACTTGTGCCTGAGGATTATTTAACAACAGATTTCCTTCTATCAGATAAGCAATAATTAAACACTTCTAAAAGCAGAAAAAATTCAAAATTTTAAGCATTAATATCTGGTTTAACTAGATTATTCAAAAAGTCTGTACATACCCTCAAATGAAAATAGTTTTCACAGCACAGAAAAGAACACCATTGGGAAGGAAGGGAAAGGTTCATTTTGGAATAGGAGGATCACCCTCTAGGAGGATTTAAAATTCAGTTCACCTACATCAGGTCCCAAACAGTTGGAAGAAACATTTTCATATTTGTCCTCAATAGATTTTACTTTGATTTTTAGTTGCCTGCATCCTGAGGTTGCCAGCAATTCTCCCAAATATGAAGCACAAAGTTAAATGTCTGAAAGATGCCCTCTGGTTTTTCTGGGCATTTCCTCACGTCTCAACCACTCCAAGAACAATTTACCTGGTGGCAACCCTCTGGCAGGGCTCCCTCTGTCCCAGGGGTGAAAGCTACTCCCCTTCCTTATGGCCAGCATGTATTTTTTCCTGTAAGCCAAATACACCTGTACAGCTGATCTCATGGGGAAGGCTTGCTTCCTTCATGAAAATCGATGCCTGAAGAACTCTGCAGGAAAAAAAAAAATTACAGTTTCCATTCAGGTTTGACTGTATTCTAAATAGGAACCTCAGACTCCTAAATCATGTCAGCCCCACCTCTTCCTACCAATACATCCTGAAAGGATTTATGGAAAACTCCACCTACCCACACTTGGCACCTTACCCACTCTTTCTCCTCTTGAAATGACTCCACCAATGGGGTATCCTGCTGCACCAATGCTTTGTGTTTCCTTCCCCAGTACATGGACCAAACTTCACAAGGAAAACCCTAAAAATGAATGTAAAGATCTGAAACATTATATTTAACTACTCAAATATTCATAGTGGTGGTGTTCCTCTTCAGCATCTTTTTCCAGCTTTGCCCCTTCTCCCTTCCCCTTGCTCTAATCTATCTCACTCAGGTTTACAAAGAGCCATGTATGTCTTGGAATAAAGAAGTAATAAATTAAAGAACAAATAGTACTATCTAAAAAGCAAAAGCTCTCAGGAATGGATATCCATTATTTATTTCATACTATCAAAGTAATAAGTGCTTCTAGTCTTTCGTATTGCTTTAAAACTGTCTGCTAGCTGACTTTTTAAAAAAAATTTAGATATCCATTACACTAATAGCCCTTAATGCTTTCATATTGTTTTCAAAATACTTTGTAAGCATTATATTAATTATATGGTATACATTAAACTCCTTGCAACAAACAGATAAAACTATTGTTTTCTTTCACCAAGAACATGGCATATAGAATAGGGATATTAGGAAGAGGAGCATCCACAAAGGAGTGGCTTCAAGAAAGGCCACAAAGATGAACAGAGGGCTGGAGCACCTCTTCTGTGAAGACAGGCTGAAAGAGTTGGGGCTCTCCATCCTGGAGAAGACAATGCTCCAGAAAGATTTTATAGCACCTTCCAGTACCTGAAAGGGGCTTTCAAGCAAGTTGAAGAGGGACTTTTTACAAGGACAGGTAGTGATACGACAAGAGGGAATGTCTTTAAACAGGAAGAGGTTGGGTTTAGATTAGATAATTAGGAAAAAATTCTTTACTCTGACAGTTGTGAGTCACTGGAAGAGGTTGCTCAGAGAAATTGTAGATGCCCCATTCCTGAAAGAGTTCCAGGCCAGGTTGGATGGGACTTTGAGCAACCTGGTTGAGAGGAAGGTGTTCCCTACCCATGCAGAGGGGTTGGAACTGGGTGATTTTTAAGGTTTCTTATAATCCAAACCATTCTGTGACTATGGCTCAAAGACTGTCACAGCACCTCTTTTAATTGTATATTCTGAACAAAATGTCTCAAAAGCCAACCTCAACCTTTTTTTGCTCACCTGTTACTCTCACAGGTAGAATTAATGTGTGTGAGGCACCTGGACCCAGACATTCCTGCTCTTTAAAAAGTGCAGATCCATAAGGCATCTGGGGGTCACTTCCACACCCTCAGATTCCACTGCCATCCTCCCAGTCCCTCCTCCTGCATGCCATCGTGGTGTTCACTCAGAAGGGGGGACGCAAATCCCGACCAGTGCTGCCGCTTCTGCGTGCAGCAGATACCTGGGTCTTACACGGAGTGCTTTGATCTACCAAGCTATTAAATTATATTTGCCTCTACTTATGTATGCAAAACACTGGGTGCAATTTAGCTTGAAGAATATATTAATGCTAATTAGACTTTGTATTATAAGAGATGAAATTCTGTCACCAGTTCATGTTTAACCACTGCTGTTCCCATTGTCATTGCTGCTGACTCTTCCAGTATTGGCATTTTTGAGGATCAAAAGTGACAATAACTCTTGCTCAAAAACTCTGAAGAATGCAAAAAGTCCAGTATGCTTTTGGATGAAATTTTTCACTGACATGCAGAAGAGGGACCACTTGTGTAAAATTGAGTATCTTTCCTTTGATTTGCTTTGAATGGGTGGGGATTTACCTACTCAACTCCCTTTAAATTAATGGCTGAATGACTGCCATGTAACCAGCAATTTTACCATCAGATACCATTCTGCTTAGCTTTCAAGTAAAATAACACTGAGTGACCCTACAATCCAACTTTTTAGTATCTCCAAACTTGGAAATACTCATAAAAGCCTACAGCCATTATAAGTCTTATTACTTCTTTGCATCCCATGTCCCTTTCTGCCTACAGAGTGGCACCTGAGATTAAAAATGCTATTAATTACTATTCTCTGTACGGTTTTCAGAGACTAAAAGGAAAAAAAATGTAGCTCAGAGAGGAGCAATGTTCAATATTATAGTAAAACTATCTGATTCATAGAAGAGGACCATACGAGACTCTCTGACAGCTCCTTCAATTTCAGGCCTAGCTGTGTTGTCCTGACACACGCAGAGCACTACAGCATTAAGTCATCCCATCTTGTTCCTCCTTGCAGCAAGTTTTAATCTCCAAGACTCTGGTTATAATTTTAGTTACTACAGTGATGAGTTTAGAAATAGTCTATGGTCTTTAAAGGTGCTATCTTAGGGCATTTCTCTCCACTGACTTGCATCTAGTAATTTAGTTTTTCTACTTAGGTGCTAGTGCTGTGCTTTTGTTTTCAGAAAAGCTAATGAAATTAAATGACCTCTTAGAAATGCTTTAGGGTCTTCCAGAATAAGATTAAATGGATGAAAGAATATTCTTAACATATAAAATAGGACAGCTAGGAAGGATAAACCAAGAGCTGAGGCACATCCACACAAGACTGTTGACTTCCTATAGAAGCAAACACTTGTGGACTCCAGGTTGGTGTCTGTCTTAGACAAAGATGGGAGTTATAAGTACCATAATTATTTCCCAAATTCAGAATAATGATCTACTACGGAAACTCATATACCCTGGTAAGGTTTAAGGGATAAATTCTGGCCTTTTAATCCCACCATGCGATATAGTGTGCAAAAAAAAATTCAGAGAATTCAGTTTTAATGCCTCTTGAGACCTCTGGCAATGTGCAGGCTCTCTCTGCTGCAGTTGCTATATGCCCACCTGTATCCCTGAAGCCCACAAAAGGGTAAGAAATAGAGGAAAATAAGACTCTTCCATAAGGCAGTGATAGAATTAATTTGAAATGTGTCTTCCCCTGGCACAGCTAATTTTTTTGAACTTATATTGCTTGTCCTGGTTTTAGACCTCTGTCCCTTCACCCCGGACAAAGGTGATATTTCAGAGATGTATCAACATACAGAATTAGTGAGCACTTACTAAAGTAAAGGAAAAAATATTATTCTCTATCAGCTTATAATTTAGAACACTTCAATGAATAGGAAGCCAGGAGGCATAATGTCACAGCTTGCATGATAGAAAACAAGAACAACAAGGTTGATAAGAATTTATTTTGGGGAAAAGTGACACCTTTGTTTTAATTCAAGTGATAACTTTGAGTTTTTGTGTCTCTGTGTAAACTTAATTGTACAAAGAATATGTCAAAGCAATAAAACAAGCTCATAGGCTCCAAGTCTCCATGGGGTTATTGCTAAAACCTAGTGAAAGTACACTGGTACAGTTTAAAGCTATAATACAAGTTCAGTACTGTTCCCTTTGTGAGGTGATTTGACAGGAAAAGAGCTGTGCTAACCCATTCAGTTTGGCACAGTTGACGGTTTGAAACAATCAGTCTTCTTTCAGAGAGACTAGAAAATAACTAGAAAGGGGTGAAAATGAAGACTTTGGTCATTACTGACTTGGGCCTTAATGGAAATAAATTGCCTTGGGAGAAATATATGCCTCACATTGAAAACTGGTGAATTTTTTAAAGTAATTCTGATACTTTTCCATTTACTAGGTGGAGAAAAGGTAATAATCAAACTCCTATATTCAATTTATTTTCTGGGAATTTATTATTGCTGCATAGTAATAACTTATTTATTATTGTTACTATTTTGTACATATTAAAAACAATTACTTCAGTTTAAGGGCACAATAAATAGTAAATCAAATCCTTCTTTCATTTGTGATGTTATTTGCTGAGGACTTTGCAGCCATAACACTACAGCTTGTCCAAAACTTAAAAGGTTCACAAAATAGCACTCTTTGGTGTTTTTGTGCTTCCAAATGTCAAGTATGTCACAGTTAATGTGACCATACCCAGGGACAAGTTTAATTTTTTTTGACAATCAGGGCTACAGACAAAGAAACCCAGCAATTTACTAAAATGCATGCACCTATCTCTGTGTAAATTATGATGAAAGCAACAACGGGTCATATCTGAAAAAGCTGATGAAATATTTCATACCATTTTGTGAAAAATCAGATTTTAAGCAGTGATGAATTTGTTGAAATGGCAGAGGGTGAAAAACTGGCACCAGCTGATCTCTTTTAATTAATTATGAAGGACAACTTGGAACAGAGATTATATATAAACCAAATCAAAAATTCATTTTCCATAGCTCTTCTGCTAACAATCAGAAATAGCTGCCAAACAGAAAACTTTCACGGATTTCAATATTAGAAACCTGGCTCAAGAAAGCTGTCTTCCATACTGAGCATTGGGAATAAATCAATCAGTTTGTGGCACACTTCTCCTTATAGGGCCTTCTTCTGTCACTCATGTGAATCACTGATGTCCATGGAACTGCACATGCATAAAATTATATGAGAAGGGAATCATCCCCAGCAAGCAGCTATTAGCTCACCATCCTGAAACTGCTGAACTATCTTTCTCAGTCATCCCTTGAGTCTTTACAACAGTGATCTGTTTAGCCTTGTCCCATTTCATTGGGTAATAACAAATAATTAGGAAATAAAATCTTTTTATAGCATCTTTCATTGAAAGAGCTCTCACATAGCCTACCACGGAAGAAAGGACATGGAGAGATGTCATGAAGAAGCTCAACAGACACACCAAGTCAGGTCCTGTTCTTCA
Organism: Aegithalos caudatus; assembly: GCA_013389925.1. Classification (NCBI taxonomy): domain Eukaryota; kingdom Metazoa; phylum Chordata; class Aves; order Passeriformes; family Aegithalidae; genus Aegithalos; species Aegithalos caudatus. Next base: position 227,452 of record WEIU01008655.1, read on the forward strand.
CATGCTGCCTGTCTCTCCTAGCTGGCCCTCCATACACCTTGAGTGTTTTTTCAAAAGAAAAGTAAGGTTTTTCAAGCTAGCAAAAACTGAAAATCAGGAAAAGGAAAGAAATTAATATTAGAATTAATCAGACTGACAAAATACAGGACATGGTATTCATGACACAACCTGCATATGTCTTGCAAACATGTTGCTTTACCCTCTCTATGGTGGCTGGTCCTGGCTAAGAATCTTGTTTGCGGTTAGGATGAGCCTTGGCTGGAGATCATGACACAAAAATGTAACATGGCCTTGTTGATCTGCCTTTCACAAACAAACCCATCCCTCCAAATGCCTGGGGCAGGCATCTTCCCTTACTGCTCTGGTTTACACTTTAGCAGAGGTTTGAGCTTCCAAGCCTCAAAGGTGTAGCACAGGAAAACCTTTTTTGTTAGGTTTCCTCTGATCTGAAACACACTCAAAAAGAAATCGCAAAAAAAGAATTGCACTTTGATAGGTACACGTGAAGTTGGATGAGAAAGTGTAACAACTCCAGTCCTGAGTTTTCTGTTTAAAACTTGAGGAGAAACTATAAAAGAGAAAATCTAAGGAGGCAGGAATAAAAGAATTGCAGTTTATAAGTGGCCTGAAGCACAGCTGCATAACATAGGATATACTATATGCTTGCTTTGGGGTAAGACCATAGAAAACTGCAAAGCTCCACTTTCAGCAAGGAGATAAGCACTTCCAGAGAAGATTTATTTGCCTCTCTGTATCAGTGTTATGCTCTTGCATCCTTGACTGCAGATTCCAAAGGCAAAGGATCTGATGTCAGTGCCAAAAGAGGACTCTCCTCATATATTGCCAAGCACGTTTAGTACTCTTCAGAATCAGATCCAACTCTTTGAAACACTGTCTCAAATGAAAAGCCTATGAAAATTGCACTTGCCATTAAAATGGCTGAGTTTTGAGAAGAAAAAAAACTGAAATCCCTTTTGTGTATCTTTGGCATTTTTGTCCACAGATAGCCTGTGATTATTTGCGTTTTATATTATAAGACTCTAAACCAGCAGGGAATCCACTTCTCTTTTTGCCAGCACTTCAACTGTCAATAGATCACAGAAAGAGGCAGGATGAGCTGCTGTTTCTTCACTCTTGGTTGGTGACAGAACTTGCATTTTATTATAGGGTTGGGATGAAAAGCTGATCTTCTCAGAGTATATGTTCCTGGGTTGGTATGTGCAGATGCACTCAGGAGCTGATACCCTATCAAAATTATTCTATCTCAGTGCTGATGTCACAGCACTTTACGCTACCACTCCGAATAATTACCTAAGGTTATCACAGAGTTCATAGATTTTCTCTGACTTTGATGAAAAAGAGACGCTACAGAAAAAGGCAATGTTACCTCAGGCACAAAAAGAAGCAGCAGCCACTGACCTTTGAGATGTTAAAATTATTTTTAAAAATTCCCATTTCTCAGAATTATAATGAATTTCCTTTCCTTACACCGCTTTTTTTTTTTTTCCTCAGCTCATAATTTATTACTGTATTTAAAAAAAAAAAAAAAAAAAAAGTGCCTTCTAAAGAGAGAGAGAACTCATTTGGGATATTTTATCCAACATAAATAGATGGGCTGCAGTAGCTGTGCTTCATCCCCTGGGTAAAAGGCAGCCCCATGTGAGATCTGTCTTGCGCTTCGGGTTTGTTTTCCCTTCTTGCTGTGGGCTCTGCAGCTGGCTCTGTAGGCTTCAAACAGGAGGCCCCTGAAGAGATTTGTCTCTACCGTTGTTGCTTCTGCAATTCTGTGGAGATGAGATTGTTCTTTTTGCGGGATCATTTATCTTTGTGATGGAGGTCCTGATTTTCAATTATACTTAGGCCACTTTGGAGCACTCTGGCAGTGTAATGGGTCTTTAGAATCATCTCAGATCACATTTCCACCCCCTTTAAAGCACTTCTGGTCTGATAGAATGGTATTAGATGATTGTTGAGTATATGGACAACAGATTTGTAATGGTTTGATTAACTGACAGATATGTAACTATCTTGTGAAAATGACATTAGGATGTCACAGGTAAGGATACCAGCTTCTATCTTGGATATATCCATTATTTGTAAGTGGATTGATCATCTGATACAGGTGCAACAGCAGCCAAGTGTGCCTGTGAACCGACTAAATACAAAATTATGCCTCAAATGGCAAATCAGTTAAAAGAGTGGTTGTACTGACTGATGCAGTGATGGGCTTTTGGGAGAGCTTGTGGATTGCAGTGAAGGCAAAGGCACAGAACAACACTAGAATTTGGAAATCCTGGCTTGGCACTTAAAGCTCTTCTGGCTCCACAGTGAGATCTATGTGAACAGAAAACCCTTCCCAGATGGCAGCCACTGTCTCTCCCCAACTTAAGTAATAAAATAAAGTGTGTATATATATATATACACACATATTAAAAATGTTTAAATGGTGGGAGTTGGCTAGTTGGATTTTCCTTAAAATACTTAATTGTATGTATATATTTGGAGATGAGTGGCCAAGAGTCCAATACAGATAGTGGAGAACTAGGGCTCAGTGGCTCGTTTCCATTTGAGTTGCCCTTAGGCATCCTGCTTGCATCCTAGTTACCAAGTAAGAAATCTGAATGCTTCCTATTGGCTCTGTTCGTATCTACCAGCACTCCACAGTGTCTCAGGTACCCTATGACATATAAAATGTCATGGATGGTATCTGTGGGCAAGATGCCCCTATTTAATAGGTTTAATCTGACGTTCAGTAAACCAGAATCAATTTCATTGCAATACGGTAATTAGATCTTATGAACTTAGGACACGAAACATCTTGGTCCTTCTCACAAAGAGACAGACCTCAGAAAAAACACACATACACACATGACACCTTATAACTGCTCTGCCTAGCTAAACTTCAAGTGGAGCTTGTGTTTTTGTGAGGACAAGAAGTAATTATTCACAAGACACAAACCTCCAAGAAAGCAAACTCTTGCAGTTGCAATACTTGTAGAACTATTTATTCTTTGTAAGTTATGTATGAATTTCATTGCCTTTAAAAATCAAGTGCAGCTTTCTCATCTGGCTCTGTACAGGATTTGCTGTTGGCTGTTAATGAACCCTGATTCCCAGAAGAAGCAGCAGCAGACCCTGGACATAAAAAGATACCACCATTTGACCTTGGGCATTATCTGTGTACTTAATGTACCTCACTGCAGATATGTCCTAAACAAAGAGCCAACTTATAAAAATTTAAAAGATTCTATGAAAAATGATGACTACTAACAGACAGAGTTGATCTGTGCCAAGGTTTTATATAATGGATAAGCAGCATATGAGGCACTTGTCCTCTTACTAGGATGTGAACCTATTAATATGATACAAGTGACATTTAGGGAAATGAATAGCCCATTATTCCATAGGAGTCTCATTAAAGATAGCCTCTCCTGAGGTTGCTCAATAGCGAAGTTTTTAAGTGGATTAGTGGGAAGCATGGAGAGAATGAATGAACTTCAGTGACTGCTCCTTATAATGACTCTGGGTAATTAAAAAGGCCAGAGGTATCTGGAGAATTCTACGTCTAATAGTGGTCTAACAGTATTTTAAAAACATCTAACAACGAAGTTAATTGAGCTTTAAAATTCATTTAGCTGGTCCTTGCATTAACAAGTAGCTTTTATGTGATGGAGGAATTAGAAGTTAAATATTGTCTCAATAGTTCTTCAAAGATGTTTCCTATTTTCTGTGTTTGCCATTATTAAATAATGTTTATGCAAATTATAGTGGCAAAGCCATTTCAGTATCAGAAAATGTTACCCTGAAAACTCATCAACTTTCATCCACCATGTTCATGAACAAGTACAAGACAAAATGGGTGCTGAAGGCAGTGCTACAAGCTGAGTACAAATCCAGGCACTAAGAGGACATGATCAGGTTCAGGAAGGCATCACTGTTCCTTGCCTTCTCCTGGGAGCTTGGAGAAGAATGAGGAGAGAGGTTGTCCAACAGCAGAACATTTTAGTTTTAAACTGGTCTCAGTAGAACTGCATTTTCTATATGTAAATGTTTAAAGGGGAGAGCTCAGCTGAACAGATGAGGATCTGATTTTCTCGGGTGGGACTGAGTTAATTTAACTGCTATGTTCCTCTATCATTGGAGTGTAATGAAGCAGACCTTTCTGAGGAAGTTCCTAAGTTCCTTAGACAATCAAAATGAGAAATGGCCACCAGAGAAGGTCATGGACACCTAACTGCTGTACTCAAACTTGGATGAGAAAGAACTCCCTCTGGAAGTTTTTACAATTACTGTTTGCTTATTCCACCATCTAATGACTCTGAGCAGGTACAGGAAATCATATCAAGAACCATCAAATCAGTAATAATAACTATAATAACATGTAATTTTCCATATATTTCTGTACTCTAAGAAAAGCTATAAAAAGCTATCCACTAGAGCCAAGCTGTCTCATAGACAGCCAAGTAGCAGCAGGAATGACACTGAGCTCTGGAGGCCCAATCACACTAAGCATCATTCAAGCTACGTCTCCTTGATGTGTGTTTTCCAGAACCTCAGAGGCAACCAGGCCCATCCAGACCCTTCACTTGTTGCTCTGACTCCAAGGAAAAGTCAGTACTTATCTGACTGCAACTGCATTTAAAAAAAAAAAAAANCCTCTCAAGGCTCCGTGCATTTTTTTCTGCTTTAATGTAGTCTTTTTTTCAAACCTACTCTGAAAATATCTGTCTTCCTGTTTCTCTGTTTAATACTCTCAGTATATTTTATCACTGTAAAACATTTTGAAACACATTTTGCATGAAAGAAACTGTCCTGAGGAAGGGCCAACTCACACTGTGTTGTTTGCATAAAGAGCATTAAGAAGGAAGAGCAATAAAAGAGCAACTTAATTATTTTGGAGCTGCAGTGCTTCCTGCTGCCACAGCCTCTGCATGAGGTCCTGATGCAGCCACCGGTGCTGGTGAGTGAAGCCTGATCTTGCTGACAACTCCTCTGGTGCAACTTTGCCCAATGTCACTGAGCAGCTCGCAGAAAATGAACAACCCACAAAGAGTGATGTAGAAGAGAGGAAATCAGTGATGTAGCCCAGGCTAAAAAACTTACAGAAACAGCAGTGACCTCCAAAACGCACAAAAGCCTTTCTGCCCTGTTCCTTTTTGCCCTGTTCTCTCTCTTCTGCTGAACAAATCATAACCTCTTCTAGGAGGGCTGTTCACCTCCCCTGGAGAGGTGCTTTATCCAGGAAAAGAATGAAAAGTCAGAGCACAGCTGCAGAAAAATAAATCTCACTTGTTGCCTAAGTACTTGTATTTTTTTTACCTGAACAGACTAGGATGATATGACCTAGACTACATTGCATTTGTTAAGATTGTGAGACACAGTGGATAGATCTGGATCTGACTTCTCAGTTTCTTCTAGAGCCAAGTAGGACCAGTGACTATGTCTGATGCTGTGAGGTAAGCACATTGATCAGTAGGAAGCATTTAAGAATTTTCTCATTCTTCAGTGGGTTAGGCTTTGAGCAAAAAACCACAAAAGTAATACAAGTCCAAGCGATCATAGTTTGTTTCCTTTAGAAAGCACTATTTTTTTTTTTCTGGTCAATCCTAGCAACAACATGCCTGGCTTAGCAGCCCTTTCAGCTCTGTTCCACTTGCCTTTCCTCCTGTTCTTCTCCCTGCTTGACCTTGGGAAAATTTTTGCTGTTTGTCCCACGTTGCAGTTCCACTGCTGGAATAATTGATCTATAACAGAAACCTTTCCATTGAGTTCTTCCTTTTTTTCAAGATGCAAATATTTTGCTTTACTGCTTTTGGTTCCCTTATCTCCTCAGAATTTTGTACCTAGGAAATTATCTATATGCAAAATCATTGCTGAGGACTTCAATGCACCATCTGTCTCTGTTCATATCCAGTGACATCCCAGACACAGAGCTTGTACCAGAAAGTCTCTACCTCTAGTCTGAGTATACAAATAAGAAAGGATATAGCAAATTGTCTGTGTTTTTTTTTTCATGGTTCCAGCAGGATTATTCACCTCTAAGCTAACCATTGACAGTACTGTGGTAGGTGTCTATAACATTTCCTTCCCCACAGTTTCAACAGGCTTTGTGTGCTATTTCCACAGAAGTTAATGTAATCAGCAAGTTCACTGTCAAAAATGCCCTTTTCTGCCAGTGGCTGCAAGTTGAAGTGAGTCAGTGGTCTGCTTCCAGGTTAGGAATATCATAGCACTAATACTCTATTCTTTTCTTTTTCATATGCCATGCATGTGACATTCCACTCTAAAAAGCAAAAACTAAACAAAAAAAAAAAAAAAAAAAAAAAAAAAAAAAAAA
>WEIU01008655.1:235331-263249 GCA_013389925.1 Aegithalos caudatus
GGCGGGTTCGGGAAGCTGCTGTGCGCCCTGGAACCGCTCCCGCCGTGCCTCGCCCCTGCTGCTGCTCCGAAGGAGCATCCTCAGCGGTTCGCCTGACCTGTGCCGTAAGCAAGGGCATTTGATTTTCACGAGCGTTTAACCGAGGTATGTGTTTTTATGGCCTGTGCTTGATCGTTCACAAACGTTTTTCGGAAAGAACCTGTATTTAGCCTAACTCACTTCGCGGGTTGGCAGAGTGCATGAATTGAACGAACGCTTCTAGGGTTTGGAGAAATTGCTTTCGGCGGAGGCAAAAATAGGAAGCTCTGGGTGAGCGTGGGGACAGCACAGGGATGCACAGCCTCTGGAAGGAGGAACGCGAAGAGAAGGGAGGCACAGGCTGGTTTCTTTTGCTGAAAGATGCTGCAGCCCAGGGGTGTGATAGCACAGATCATTGGGTCATCACTGTGCAAGCAAATTCTTGGCTCAGCGGACATAAGCACAGACTGCCGCCCGTGTGCTCTTTCACGTTGTTTGCGGAGAGATGACGGGAAGAGGATTGCTCCCTCTGCAAATAAATTGTAACATGCCTATCCAATCTAGTGGGAGAAGAGCTGAGCTTAGATAGCACAGTGTGGGGAAAAAACATAGGATGGATGCACAAAATGTGCCCTTTGCAAGCACTTTGTGTCTGCCTAAAAGCTGCAGGCTGTTTCCACATCATCTTGCTAGACGTAATAAAGTTTGAAACAGAAATCAAGTCAAGCAAACTCTTCCTACCCTTGCAAACGATAAACAGTTAGAGGGAATTTGGGAAAATAGTGGTAAAGGGCTGAGAATTTGTCGTGCTGATTAACATTTATATAAGCAAAGACTATTACGAATGCATACTAGCGATTATTAAATTAATTCTTAGTTAATTACAGCTAAATGGGAGAAGGATGAATAGGAGAAATGTGTAAAATCTGGACCATATAAGATGCACACAGTGCTGGCAGTTTTATTATGATAAAGTGTCATGTCTGGAGTGTCATGTCTGTTTCCTTGTGATTTTGCTTTTTACAGTCATTTGAACCCTAACTTTCCTGTGCCTGAACAGACTGAAACAAAAGGCAACCTGAAAGTACCAGCTGGCTTCTCTCTGTTATTACACCTAGAAGGGCTTGTTCCCTATAGGGATGGTTGCTGGTTGTAGTTGTGTACTGGTTGCCTTCCTTTTCCACCTCTCCCTCGGACTGGGTCACCCAAGGCGGGGAAAAGAACAGGCAGGCATGTCCCCCCTGCCTCCCTTATGTTCCCCCAGCTTTCCTGTGCTCTGGCACACAGGCTGGCCTGCCTGCAGGCTGCTGCTTGCTATATCCAGTACATGTGCTTTGCTGTCAACAGGATACATGCTGCAGGACCTGCAACTGCTTGGCAAGGGGTCTTTGGGCTATTTCAGCATCCAGGTCTAATCTAGTACCATCACCATGTATCTATGTACGTGAACATATTTGGCTTAGGAAGTTATTGCTGTAGGGATTTTGTTAATTTTTTCAGATGTAAAAGGCTGAACTGGGATAGCTTGCCTCTACCAAGTGTCTTTGCTCATAATTGGGTCTTACTTGTGCAGCGCAAGTTGTATTCTGTAAATTCCCCATCAGAGGCAGGAAACAATGGAGCCTTTCCTCCTTGCACCCCTTCTACACAGAAAGAGAAGAGGAATTATCTCAATGACTGAGTACATTTAGAAGTTGCTGAAAAATCTGATGTTTCTGATAGGTCTGAGACTCGGAATCTAAATACTAAAAAGTCAGTATATTTTCACCTCTACCTCCTGCACTCTTTTGCAAGCAGTCCTCCCCCTGTGCCTTCATGACTGCGGTTGTCTCCTTTTCCTGGCTTGCGCAGAGGAAATCCTGTTACGACACGGTCGATCCTTGGCGCTGCTGCAAAACCCACCTCTTAGCCTGCCACTCCATCTGCATCTCCCCTCTTTGCTCCCTCTTTCCCCTGCATTGGACATGTCAGTCTGAGGCTTCCCTTTCCAGTGTCCTTGACAGTCACCTGGTACATGATGTACCAAGTCTCCTGTTTTCCCAAGATGTACCCCTGGGCTTTGACCAGCCTGTGCTCTCAGCATCTTTCTCCCTCAAGCCGTCATCCTTGCATTTCTCCGAGCTCCACTTTGTGCTTACTTGTAGCTTCATATAGGCACCTTGTCCATCATTCCTCTAATTTCCTTGAAATTCACATTCACTTTGGTTTGATGCCTTCAGCAGCCGTTCGGTGAGATGCTAAGACAAGTCCTCACCCGTGCTGTCACCTTCCCTGCCACTGGAATTACTCTTGCTCTGGATTGGAGCACAACGGTGTCCTCTAAAGCTAGGACATCTGAGAGGCAGTTGTTGAACAGATCACTCTGTCTAGCACCAGCAGAAACTCTCCTTCCATAGCCTACATTATCCTCACTTGCTCTTTTTTGGCATTTCAGGTGCAACCCTGCCCCCTTATGCTTGCACAGCACAGCGTGGCTCACTGCAGCTCCCTTTGCAATCTTGTCTCTTTGCCTAAGTTGTTGCAGGCTGTTTTGCAAACGGGGACTATATGTGTATATTAGGTACACAAATACTCCATGGTTTCTTTGTCAGGGGAGGGCATGCATACAGCCTGTGTCAATAAAATAAGAAACAGCATGAGGATAGGGATCATCTGTTACAGCAGTGAGGGGAAACAGAGCATCAAAGGAGAGGGGTGTTTTCTTACTTTTCTTGGTAATACATGCTCAAGTACCCGAGTCAGGAAAAAGAGTTACAGTGACTGGAGTTACTATGATAGCACATCTGTGCCTAAAACTCCCTTGACTACATTATGTAGTTGATACTGAATCTGTATTTTTTGGAGAGAAAAAAAAAATCTGAAAATGATGCATTAACAGATATTTCTGTTGAACCAAGTGTAAAAAATTGTGTCCTAGCTTTATATTGTGACAAGGTTCCTAAGAAGGTTGAAATGAAATATGCTTGAAATTTTTGGGGTGTTATATGGATTTTAAAAATTTGTGATTTATAAAATATATGATTTCTACCTGTTGTTTTTATAAAATATATTGAAATCAGTATATCAGCTGAATTTTGCAATAGCAAAGTCTTTTCTTAGTGTTCAGGTCTCTATTTCCTGGGTCATAGCTTCCTTAGTTAGGGACCAATAACCCCATTAACTAGCAAAGTTAAAGGGCACTTACTGTTCAGCAAACTCCTTGCTGTGGTCTGCCCAGAATTTTCCCCAGACAGGAGTGGAGGTGCCTGCATGTAGTGTGGAAGATGAGGGCTCTCAGGTACACTCATGCGTGCAGCCATGTCATTGGCTTTGGGCAGGAGTGTGTGCTGCAGCACTGGGAGAGACAACAGAGACCTTCAATCAATTCAGCTCCACATTTAGCCACAGTTTGTCCTAAAACTGCATTCCTTGTAGATGAAGGGGATGTGTATGATATTTTTGAGGGGATTTTCCTCCTCCACCTGCAGCTGAACCTGAGGGTCTAAGCACTGCAAGCTTTTAGTTTCACACATGAATGTGATGGAAAATGAAAGCAAGTTCTGACAACAAGAACAGCTTGCCCTGGAGCTTTTTTTTTTTTTGGTTTTTTTTTTATCTGTTAGGTTTTGGTCTGAGTAAACTGTGAAGCACTGGCCTATGAGAAGTATGGTGGCTTCAGGAAGGGCGAACACAGTGCACAGACCCCCCATTGGCTGCTACCAGTACTGCTTTGCCTGTGTCAAATGAAAAAGGTGGTTTTTGGGAGCCCATGTGAAGAGTCAGGTGTGAAGTAGCAAAGCTTAATTAACTTTTGTTTGTTCTGAGATGAATTACATCACCACTATGCCACACACACGCATGCTGGATGGAATCTCCTGAGTGGCTAATCAGTTGGTGGGATGCTCCACACAGCCTTCAGAAAGACAGGTTAGCAGGAATGGGATGACTCAACCATGAAAGAAGGCAACAAGGCAGAAGCAGCTGAAATACTTTCATATACTTGTTCCACTAAGGAAAATGGGTTTTAATGGAATTTTCATTTTTCATTAAGCAGCCATTCCACACTACACTAAATTTTCTGTTCAAACAAAACTTCCAAATCGGATATTGCAAGAAATCAAACAAGAAGTCATTACACAAAATGCAGAAGTTAAGGATTCCTGACTCTTACTGGTTTCTGCTCTTCCCTGACTAACCTTGCCCTGGACCTCTCTTCCAGTTGGGCCCCCAGGATCTGTCGCTTTGACAGTGACACCTTAGTGGCTGTTTTTGACTGTAGAAGTCAATTACCAAGATTTGAAGCTGTTATGGGCAACCAAATGGCTGTGTGAATCTCTGCCTGATTACCCACTGTCATTAAACTTTAGGAGCTCAGATCTATTTGAGGTTTCTGCCTGGGTTGAATTTGGCTGAGAGTCACAACAAAAGTTACTCAGAGTGGCAATGAGGGGAATAAATTTGGGACTGGACACCAAGAAATCAAATATGACCCATCATTATGGTCAGCAAAGAGTAGACTGTTGAGTTCTGGGTGGGTTTTTTTTCAGCAACCTGTATTTTTTCCACAGGAATTAAAAAAAAAAAAGAAAAAAGAAAAAAGATAAATAAATATTTTTAACAAACCAGCACGGGAAGGAGAATGATTTCCTTGGTGATTGTGTCCTTTGGGTCAGATTGATGGTCTCATTGGAGGCTAGACCAGGAGGGCCCCATTTCTCAATCTAAGGTCTCAGTGGCACAGCAGTGAAACTCCTTACCCCTCCCCACATCCTGAGACATACAGGGAATAGATAGATCCCTACTCCTTGCATATCTTTCTGGCACAGTAAATGAATACATTCTTCGGGCCTAATCCTTCTGTAGGCTACTGCTGCAGCTGAAATGGTAAAAATAGCTGTGACGGCATTAGAGTAGTGCAAGAGGATGAAGGACTGTGGGATACAACTGTGTATGGCAAGGAGTCTTCTGCAAATAAGCTTGTTGATGTTCTGGTCCAAGTATTTCTCTGTTCTTCAAAGATAATTAAAAGCTCTGCCCTCCCTGCCTCACTGTGTATATTTTCCATTTGAATATCAATGCCTGCATTTAGGAAGCCTTGAGGATGTCTTGTGTTTCTCACTTCACGTTTAATCAGCCCGAGATCTGGTAGGCTCTGGTCCCCTTGGCTGGCTGGGGATTATGGCACTGTTGTATTCAATGAAGGGCTAAATGGGCAGAAGCAGTGCTCTCTGGGGTGAGATGGACTAACAAAGATTCTACCAAGAAAAAAGAGCAAAATAATTTGTATTTGTCTTGATTGAAGATACAGCCCTGTTGCAGAGATCTATGCCTCTATCCCCCAGGAAAGAAATAGAGAGGAAAAAGGTCTCTGCTAAGAGTGGACAAAACTGAGGAGCACAGGGTAGAGCTCTTGGCTATGTGAGGCATATTTGCCAGAGAAAACACATACAGGGACTGTTGCACCCCCTCTCCATCCCGTCCCACACTTGCCTCAGCCTCAGAAGCAGTTCTGGGCAAGGTGACAAGGATGCGTGTGGGGATGGGCAAAGCCCCAGCAGCCCTGCCTTGGAGAGAGGGCTGCTGAGGAGATAAGAAAGGGATTGCACAACCTCCTGCCAGACCCCCAAGATAAGAAAGTAACTTTTCAGTTACGGCGACCACAGAAAGGTCCCACAAGCCCCCAGGAGTTTTTATGTAAATCTGTTGTAAACCATTGGCTTCTCCCCTTCCACTCCCACCCTGGATTTCCCATAAAAACCCCCTCGATCGCCTCGCTTCTTGGGGTACCCGTCACTGGCTCCCTTCGCTGGTGCCATGCAATAAAGCTGCCTTCTGCGGAATCGCTATACGGGACCCTCATCTCTCTTCTTCCCGGGCTGAGAGAGAGAAGCTGTCTCACAGGGCATGGGTATGCAAGAGCTGAGATCACCTAAGAGCTGAGAAATCACTAAAGCTGCCCTGTCCCTGCTGAGACGCTCTCTGCCCACTGAGGGGGTGCTCTGGCCCCTAGAAGGCTGTCTCTGCCGAGATACCCTTTTTGGAGTGGCCTCAGCCCCCTGGGTTCGGACTGCGGACCCAGACCAGCGGGCCAGATTAGGTGCGCACCCTCACATCCAGAGCACATGCTGGGTCCATCTCTGGGACAGCTGACTTTGGGGTTCACCTACAGCATCCTACCTCTCCTTCACAAAGGAATGGTCAAGAAGCTGTCTGACACCCTTTGGGTGGAACATTAGTATAATCAATGTTATCAAAATATTCAGCAATACTCTTTTAAGAGCTGCACTGGATAATTTTCTTTATTGAACTTGGAGAGGCTTAAACCAAAATTCATTCAGTGACTGAAGGGATGAGAGCAGCACAATGCATCAACATCCATCCCCAGAGATCTGCTTCTCTAAGGCAGTCAAACCAAATGTGCTGAAGGGGCAGAGCTCTAAGATGTACAATGATTGTGAAAGTCTTTTCTCTCCCAGAGGGGAAAATCTGTTTGAGAGTGGCCCCTCTTTTGCTTTAATCTGTATCATCTGGGATTGTTTCTTCATACACAAGAAATTTAATTTACTTCATTAAAAACAATTCAGGGGCTATGTTTTAAGTACTGAATGTATGTAGCATTCTTCTGGCTATTCTTGTGCTTATAACATATTCAGTTTGGATATTTCAGGTATGTGAAAATTTTAACTGCAGATAGTCAGAAATAAAGAGAATGAATAAATAACAGTGTGTAATCCAAAAGACCTGATTCCTGGCAGCAGTCTTTAGGGTATAATGTGAAATGAATTGGAGAGCAAATACAGTGCTCTAGTGCTTTAAAAGGTGCCAGGGGACAGACATCTGTCTTGGTCTGGAGCACACTGCAGAAGAAGAGAAAGGTGTTATCAAAGCCTATCTGTAAAGCAGAGTTCAGGATTGTGGTTTTGATACTGTACATGCTGTGCTGTAACTGGGCAGCAGAAGGATGTTTTTAGCAGGAATAAAACACAAGCCAGGATTCTAGTTGCTTTGGGTTTCTTTTTTTTCTGCCAGCAAGAGCAGTCAAAATCCAGCACTTCTCCTTCCTTTATTTTATTATTATTGTAGTTATTACTAAACTCTTCCACTTTAATTTGCTTTTTTATAGGGGCTTTTCTCAGCATGCAGTCCCTTTAGATTTGAGTGTGATCACAACCACATCCTCCACATTGGACATTTGGCTTCTATTTCTATATCTTCTTCCTGCTTGTAAGTATTTTATTCTTTCTCCTTGCTCATTTTTCTTTTACTTTTAAAGACCAGATTTAACTCATGGGTTCTGGGTCTGATCCCAGGTCATGACGTCTTTGATTTACATTGATATAAATGACTCTATAATCCGCAGATCCATGGGAAATGTAAATCAGAGAATCATTGGAGCATATCTGAATTAATCTAAGTGTCCTTATGGCTCAGAGCGTTTCCTTTTTCCAGCCCCACACAAACTCCCAAACAAAATATAACTTGATTTTAACCTGCAACCAAGCCATCTGGGGACTTGTCTTCTTAGATTTTCAAAGACATAAATTTAAATCATATTAAAATAAAAAAAGAAATTAGATCATAAATTAAAAGGAAAACTTTTCTTGTGGCAGGAAATAGTTTTTCTTTTCCTTCTGTGCTCTATTTCATTGAGTCACTTGGCAATTGGTCCTGTTTCCTAGGCAGAGTGGAAAAGGGATTCTCCACTCCTGGAAGGTCCATCTGTAATGGGAAAAAGAAGCATTCTTCTTACTTGTGGTCTTTTAATTGCCAAAGACATGTATGCAAGCAGTATTAAGGATCATATTCTTGGTAGACTCCAAGCAAAAACTCATTCTTTGCCTTCCCTGCCTGCATTTTCAATGGAATAAAATTTTGCACACTTTTTTTTTTTTTTTTTTTTTTTTTTCCTGTCTAGAGCTACTGTCTTATTTAGTTGCATGATGTTAAACTGCTACATTTTTCCAGAGCATATTGCCTTTCAAGGCTGAAGTGTTCCTGGTACGTAAAATTCATTTGGTCCTTTAGTAAGAGCATGCAAACATATTTTTATTTGCATTAAATATTTTGTGTTACATGTTTGCTGGAAGGGCAATATTGGTAATATAGGAAGGAAATAAATGTAGAAAACAAAGGTGGTCAGGGGGAAGATGAAGAATTAAACCCGGAGTTCCCTGGCCTTCATTCATAGATCAAATTTGCTGCCAGCTTTTGGAACCAATCACTATGATAGCAGAACTTGGGAAGGGGCAACACATCTTCAGGGATAAGTCTTATCTTAAAACTGGCATCACCATATCACCTGGGAACCTGCACAATCTGCTCTTCCTGCCCTGTTACAGCATATTGAAGTGTGGCCAGACAAGGGACCTCTCTGTTGTAACTATGGTAAAGGCAAATTAAGATCTCATCTGTTAGGGGATGTTTACAATAAGGGTTTTCTATAATTCCTCCTACCTGTAAAGAAACAGTTCATAGGAGATTGTGACAAAAGTGTTAGTTTATGTAATATAAAAACACTGATATTCTTTGATGTCAATTTGCCTCTCTGCTTAAACATTTTGAAGATACTGAAACAGCCATGGTATTTCTCAGCTTGTAGTCACAAAAATACACGAAGACTCAAGCAAATGAAATGCTTTCCTGTGGCTGATAAACTCACAAGAAATTGAGTATACCAGACTTATCTTTGCTGCCTGTTCCTCAAATTTTAGGGTTTCAGTGGTGAGAGTACATGCTGTTAAAGTATATCTGACTGAGCCTAGAGAAGTAGAGTTGTTGCACCAAGATACCTGAAGAAATGCAATACAGGCAGGAAATGAGCTTTCAGCAGGGGACTACGAAAAAGCTCTGTTCATGCCATCTTGGAGAGTGTTGCAGTCTCATTTAATATTCTCTTTAGTCTGAACTGGGAGATGGCAACTGTCTTAGCAATGCTAACGATTAAATTACATATGTTATGTATAATTTAGCACTCAGGGCATGTGCTAGTTGTGAGGCTTCTGCTCCTGACCACATTGGCATTTCCTTACAAAGTGGATTTTCTGGCAGGTACCATCAGGCAAGCAATGGTGGCTAGCTTTGGCATGGCTGCCCAGGTGTGGTACTGCTGGTACCTGTGGCTGGCCTCTCACACAGTGATGCCTTGCCTGATGCCTCACCTGCTCAGTTTGCCCTTCTCCTGGTGAGTGCAACCTGGCCCGTCTCCTACTTACCACAGGATAAAAGGAAATACAAAAAACTCCAACTGAGCCTGCCAAGTTGGCTTACCCTGGAATGAGAGTGGTTGTCCTCACCTGTGAAAGGTATTTATACCAAGGACATGAATGAAGAAACAATGCACAGCTGGGAGAATGAACCTAAATAGTGGCTCTGGTTGAAAAGCCAGGATGTACAAATGACACCATGTGTCTAGGAGAGCCTTTCCTTTTGTGCCAATGCTCATATTTGAGGACCAGAGTAGTAGAACAAGGTTTTGCTCTCTTGTACATCTAAGACCAGCAGAGTGTGGAGGTAGAGTCTGTGCCTTCTTGGACCAGTGAATTGTTTTACTGAAGTGTGTAAATCTTCTAGGCAGATTGTGCCTCAGAGAAGCAAGGCTGTGTAACAAGGGAGCAATGGCAGGAGGAAGACTTATCCATAGTCAGAAAGGCATGAGCTTTCAGCAGTGGGACTGGGCTGGAGGACTCAGGGAGCCTCCTCAAGTCACACAGCCCTGTCCTGGCATTGCAGAGGTGCCTTTGACAAAGTAATCCAGATCCAGCTACACCACAAAATCTGAGTCCCCCAGCAGACAGGTGCCAGTCCTGCTGTCCCAGGAGTTTTCAGGAGTGGTTAATTGGAAATCCACCTGCTGTCAGAGTTCTCCATCTGCAGTCATTCAGGAACAATACTTGCAATTCATTCTTTGTTCAGCTTTCCAAAAACAGATAAGGGAAAGGCAGGGACCACTACAGAATGTGAACTTTGCCTCTGTAGTTCATTTCCTGGGCCAGTTTACCGCTCTCAGAAAGACAACACATTTATTGCAGTTTACCAGCTTTGCCATTATACTTTGAAGTCAGTGGCATAATTCACAATCATTTTTTGGGACTAGGTTTGGGCTAAATGTTATGATGTTGTTGAATTTAGTTTTCAGAAATGCAAAAAAAACCCCAGTTACCTAACAAGAAGGTGAAGCTGCTATCTGACTCTCTGGGAGTTATTTCTTCAGGAGGATCAGGGTAAGAGAGACAAACAGTTCATGGCACTTGCCTTCTTCTCCCAGCAGAAGCAAGAACCTGAGCTGAAGTGCTAGCTCTAATGCACTGAATAATACATTTGGAATCAGAGTTTACTCATTTGGAATCAGAGTTTACAGTGTCTCTGACCTCACTACAAAATACTCATTTAAAATAGTCTGGGTGATGTTTTAAGACCTATAAAAGCTATGATTTAGCAAAACACTCACATCTCTGCTTAACTGAGGTTCTGATTCAGTCCTATTTAATACTATAAATTTTCCACTAACTTAAAAAAAAGTTCCAAAAAATACCAAAGTTATTCCTTGTACCGGGGTCGAGTGCTAGTAGTAAAAGCAGAATGTAGTAGATTTCAAATTTGTGAAAAATTTAAAGGCTTTCGACTTCTGACATGTTAAAGAATTCATGTGAATGAATTCCTGAAGTTATTATAGAGCAGTTCAATTAATAATGGATCTGATTTTCATTATGACAAGTAATTAAGAACAAACATCCTCTATATCAAAGCCTATCTTTTAAAAAGGATAAATCAGCTATAACACACTTAACTATTTCCAGAACATGAAATGAACACATATTGTTCCATTAGTTAATTTTACATCACTAAATTAAAGACAGTTCAAAAGGGGTATAATCTCATCAGGATCTCTCTTTGTTCAGTCTGTTGTGACTTATTTCACAAGGTACGAGCAAATATGGTTTCCTGTGGGGCTAAATACTATTAGGATTATAAAATTGTTAGTTTAGTATATTTTATGCATCACTGTGAGTTATACCACAATAGTAAGAATATCTTGATCTGGTATTTGCAGATGCAGTTTTGTACTCCTGTACATCTTGCAGGCTATTGGTATGCTTGATTAGGACCACCAAAAGCTCCACTATAAAACTACAAACACGATAAATAAACAATAAAAAAAAATCTGGAATGTAACCTTTTGTCCATAGCCCATAGATAGTCCTCTTATGCTTGCTGGGCTGGCAGGGCAGCCCATTCCTTGGGATTTTGCTTGTAGGTGTCAGAAGCTGCATCATTTCTCTGAAACCTGCCTGCCATTGAGATCTCCATGGCAGAATTACAGCAAGGAAAATTTGACATTTGAAACCATTCAAAACACTTCATAAATACACAGTAAGAAAGCAAGTCTGGCAGATTTTCTAATTTTGGGTACCTCTGGCAAGACATTATGGAGTAAGTAGCTAATGGATTCATCATCGACTGTGATGTTGAGTGGCTTTGCTCATCTAGGTTGAGGAGCTGAAGTCTTGAGAGGGGGTTTCATTACTTGACTAGGTTTTTTTATTACAAGATAAATTTGGATTCCAATACCTCTGTCCCATATGAAGTACATTTTCGATTGTGCTGTTCTGCAATTAAACAACTCATGGTTAGGAAGAGTCCATTTTAATCTAATAGGATTCAGTAGGATTTCTCCTAATCCCTGCATTTTGGAAAATTGAAATAAAAAGAAAATTGCTATATAATACTTTAGGAATTGCATCTTCGAGCTAAGAAATGTAACTCTTAAGACCTAAATTATATCAGGTGCACATTATCTGCTAGTAAATTAACCTTGCTTGTTTTTGTTTTTTTTTCTTCCCCTTGGCAGTCTGAAGGATAAAATCTTAAATTGTCCTGGGCTTGAGCAGTAAAGGATAAATTCATTCACTGGCTGACCTGTCATCTCACCGTTGTGATGGGAAAATGTTTGCTTAAGATAAACCCTTTTTATGCCACTAAAACTGCCTTTGAATACAAGATCTGTTCTGATTTTTAAAACACAAACCCAATAATGTCAGAACCCGACCCTTCATCTGGATTTGTGGGAAACATGGAAAATGGGACTTTTCTGGAGCTGTATCCCACATCCCTTTCAACTTCAGTGGATTCGACGCCTGGCCGTTTATCCAACGTCTATGTCTATGTTTCTATATTCCTTAGTCTCTTAGCTTTTCTCCTTTTGCTACTGATCATTGCACTTCAGAGGCTGAAGAACATAATTTCTTCCAGTTCCTCCTACCCTGAATACAATAGTGATGCTGGAAGTTCGTTCACTAATTTAGAGGTTTGCAGTATTTCTTCCCAGCGTTCTGCTCTCTCAAACCTTTCTTCATGAAAAAAATTAAAGGAAACACACAGGGAATGGAAGAGCTTTGTCTAGCTTCTTGGGGAAGTAGTGCATGTAACATTTGCCTTAGAAGACTATTATCAAGAGGTTTTTTTTAAAGTTTCCTTATTTTTTCCCCCTTTCCTTTTCTAGTCTTCATTTCCCCCTAAACTAATTTTCATTTTGGACAATGGATAATGATACCTGATCATCATTTCTTGCCTGTAATAGTGATGCTGTATCTTTCTCACACATAGACGGTCTTCATTAAGAGTATTCCTGCCAAATTGTAATACACTTCTAACTGGATGTGTCATTTTTCTGCTCTAGTCGTGACCCCTTCCCTGGTCTTGTGCCAGCAATATGCTGACTATTTTTCTTTTCCTTTTTTTAATTATATAAGGACTCCTGGATGAAATCCCTATTGCTAAAGTACAAAAAAAATCTGCTTAATTTATAAATATTGGGACAATTTAAAGTTGTTGATATTGTTTCCTTTTTTTCTTTTTAATTTTCACCTTTTTTCAGTATTTATTGATGTTTATAAAACCCAACTAATTCTTGAAGAATGTTGCTTTTGTTTATCTGTACTTCCCAACTCGTTCTGTATAAAGTCTGTATTTCAGTTTTTGAGTCTCTTTGGTTAACTTAGTAAAGTGACTATAATAACAATGCTCACAACTGAATGTGTGGAGATATTTTGCAGTTTCATCTCATTATCTCATTTGCCTAATGACATGTTCCTCCAGGGTGCAGCTTTTGCTACTGAATCATAAATACCACACAACTCCTTTTCATTTTTCACTGATACTGAAGCTTATTCTTTCTGGATACTAGGACAAACCAGTGGTTTCTTGTAAAAGACCTGCATTCAACAAAGACAGCAAGTGAAGAGCTCCTAAACTCTCCTTGTGTACTCAGGTGAGCAGAGCCAGCAGGGCAGAATTTGCTTGTACTGGTGAGGATTTTCTGAGCCAGGCTTTGTCCTGTGATTTCAGAAATGCACAGTGGGTGGAGGGGTGTGTCCCTGCGCAATGGCCGGGAAGACCTGGGCTCTGACCTGCAGGAATTGCAAGGGGTACCTGCAGAGGGTAGGAAGGGGTGAGCA
Source organism: Aegithalos caudatus (assembly GCA_013389925.1). Classification (NCBI taxonomy): domain Eukaryota; kingdom Metazoa; phylum Chordata; class Aves; order Passeriformes; family Aegithalidae; genus Aegithalos; species Aegithalos caudatus. Next base: position 248,783 of record WEIU01008655.1, read on the forward strand.
GGAAAAATGGCAGTGGGTCTGCTGCTTTTCCCCAGCAGCATAAGGAAAGGCCAGCGAGGGGGGAAGAGAAATTGATTCACAATCTCATTCCTCTTTGCCATTCCATTTTCTGGGTTCTCATTTCCCCTGATCAAAAGTAACATCACTCAATTTCTGCAGTAAAATAATGAGCAGCTTTGTGAACTGGATCCTGTGGTCAGCTGGGCTTTAAATCAAGTCAAACATTCAAATTAGTGATTTGAAGTGCCAAGTGTGACCTACTAGAACTGCAACCCCAGACTGGTGCAATGCCTTGACCTTAGTGCATTGTGTGAGCACAGCTCTGTCCTGCCACCCAAGCCCATGCAAATTTTGCTCTTGTGGCTGGATCCAAGTCACAGGAGAGACCTAAGAAAGGTATGGCAGTGGCACTGCCATTTCTGTTACTGACATAACACAGGTGGAACTCCAAGAGATGGGATGATCTCAGCAGGAGCAGCTGCCCTCCCCTCACATGGCACCACTGCCCAGCAGGCTGAGGAATTAGGGAACACTTCCCAAACAGATTTGCACATCGTGCCGAGCCATCCATGCGTTCATAAAAAAAGACAGACTCTGCCATTAACCACACAAGCTTTAAAATACAAATTTGTTAAGTCTGGTGTAAATATAATCACTAGAAATGCAGCTGCTGTTGCCAAGCAATACAGATGATGCTAGAGTTGGTGTTTTCAATTTTTAGAAGTGGACATGCAGAATAGTAAGTGGTAATGATTTACAGGGGTGATTAGTTTTTTACAGAGGCCAAAGAACTTGCTGACTAATAAAGAATGTAAGCTTGCAGATTCCCTGAGCCAAACTGGTTTGATGAATATATTTACCAGACAAAAGTTTCTTGTATGTCACTTTTCACTGTATTTGACAATTGGCCTTGAAAAAAGAGGTAGCTGTTTAGAAGGGGTCAGGAAATATTATTTCCCGTCTGAAAGCTGTATGAAATCCCAAACCTGTAACAGAATGTATTTGTATGTGGACTGGTAGATAGAAATAAATGAGCTGTAAATCAAGACAGAGCAACTGTTTGACCATCTTCCCTTACTGACAAAGTTGTAAATTTGTTGCTTCCTTTGCTGCAAATGGAGGAATTTAATCAAAACCAGAGAAGACCCCACAGATTGAGATGGATGTTTGTTCAGCAGTGTATTTATACTTGCATTTATAGAGTCATTTAATATTAAAATACAAACTGTGGAAACCCCATTAGCTATGTTCAGTGAGCTGTTGTCAAATTTCACCAGAACAGAAAGTATTTTTCTGACTGCTGAAAATAGCAAAGATAACTGAAGCCACACATTTGATTTTCCTTTGTAGTTTACTAGATGCTATCACTCTGCAGTGACATACGGGATTGTACAGTCATCACAGTTTCAGCTGAGTTGCATCTGTTCTCTTTAGAACAGATTTGAATAGAAACAAGTAGGTTCCAACAAAATAGCATCAGGAGAAGCCACAGGCGAAAAACACAATGGCATTTTTGAGGATTGCTAAGTACCAGTTCTTCCAGAAAAAAAAAAAAAAATCCACCAGAGAATCTGAGCCTAAGTTAACCTGAGAACACTGGAAGAGTCTTCCTGGAGAGGTGGTGGACACTCCAAGCCTGTCAGTGTTTAAAAGGCACTTGGACAATGCTTTTACCAATATGCTTTAGCTTTTGGTCAGCCCCAGAGTGGTCAGACAGTTGGACTAGATGATCACAGTAGGTACCTTCCAACTGCAAATATAAATCCACTGTTCTATTCTAACTAGAGTTGCAGGAATATTTTTTGCTGTGTCCAGTTCTAGGTTTCCCAGTAGAAGAGAGAGAGATGTGGATATACCGCACTGAGCCCAGCTCAGGGCTGCTAAAATGGTTAAGGGATTAGAGCATCTCTCATATGAGAATGCTTAGCTGGGACTGTTTAACCTGTAGAAGGCTCTGAAGGATCTCATCAATGTCTATAAATACTTTATGGAAAGGAGGAAGAAGAGGGAGCCCAGGGCCTTCCCCACGGTGCCCACAACAGGACAAGAGGCCAAACTGAAACACATGGAATTCCACAAGAAAATGTATTATTGCGAGGGTAGTCAAACACTGGCACGGGTTGTCCAGAGAGGCTGTGGCGCTTCCATGTGTTGACCTGCTTGCAGCTGACCCTGCTTTGGGCAAGAGGACTGGATCAGACAATCCTCAAGCAGCCCTCTTCATGTCAGTGCAAAAACTCGGAGGCTGCTGGCTCGATGCCTCCTTCTGATGTGTTTTCTCATCCCTGGAGCTGAGTAAACAATATCTTTACAGGGAGGTAATTAGTTCAGTAATTTGTTGATAAAGAGCTGCTCAGCTCTCCTTCCTCCCTGCAGCCACTTACTTTTCCAGCTTTTCCACTGCCTTTTTGTGGTGTGGGTTCACATTTCACAGTCAGCTTTTAACCTGAGCCCTTTCCAGTTTTTATGGAGCCCTCTGAACTCAAACACTGCCATTAACTTTAAGATGTGACTCCAAGACTGTATGGCATCAGGTAGTTGCAAAGTATACCTGGAAATCCATAGGAAAAAAATATGAATAAAACACGAATGAGGAAAGAACTGAAGGAGTTTCAGGAACACACAGAAAAATCATTTTGCTTTAGTTCACCAACTATGGTCCATTCGAACACATTTAATCAGAGTAGCTGCTGAAAGCTGTAGCAGTCTCTGTATCTGAGACTCTTTTGCACTATTGGTCACCTTAGCCCTACTGTCAAGTTAACCCATTATATTTATCTGCCCTGAAGATTACCACATTATTCCCATCCTGAAACAGTGTCATGCTTTTCACTTAGCAACCCTTAACCCCGTGAAGAGTTTATTCCAGTGGAATTATTTTCTGTGTTCAAACCTCTGCCAGCTCAGCTGAAAGTTTTGTCTCTGTAAGCTGAAAGTCTTGTCTGGATTTCCAACAAAAGTCTTTTAACCTGGGAGCAAGTGTTACGCCCCTCACTGTCTAACTCCATGGTACTCTGGCAAGGCTGAATCCCCAAGTAACATCACGAGCGGAAACTCGAATTTTTTTCCTGCAGCGTTTTTTACTTCTTTTCGGTGAGAGCTCTAGCAAAGACATCTGCGTTAGAAGATTATTTACGAGGTCCGCGTACCTCCGGTTCTCCTTGACAGGCCTGTTTTGGCTGCATCTGCCCCGGCTGTCCAGGGACACTTGGTGAGCTCCAGTGCAGCTGCTCCCGGCTCAGACCCCTTTCCTCGCCCGCTGCCCTCTGCAGGCTCCATAGCAAGGGCCCCACTCTGTGGCTACAGCAGAGGATTACATGCCCCATTGCAAAAGTAGCCTGAAGGAGACCTTTTTATTTTTTTCTTTCTAAGGAAAGTGGGCTTGCTCTTGCCTGGACCAGCCCCTAAGCTGCTTCACCCCTCGGTGATGCCAGGCAGTTGGATGTGTCAGCGGGACTCGCCTGCGGCCACAGCCCCAGGCTCACACCACAGCTCCACATAGCTCCCCGCTCTCTCACACCACCCAAATGGGCAGCCCGAACTGTCCAGAGGGGCTTGGCCAAGGTGTCATTGTCCTGATGACAGATGCAGATGTTTTCCCGGCTCCTCCCAGCACTGTGCTTTGGAGGCAAAAGCAGCATCACCCTCCTGCGTATCCACTTCCAAGGGCAGGTGAGCCCATTAGTGTAATCATGATAATCAGCATGCAGGTGACAGCGAGGACCAGGTGAGATGAGATATTTTTCACTGCTGTTTTCTTTGTTTTAGATCAGTGGGAGCTGATCACCTACTGTAAGTCTGAAAACACATTGGTGGCTCATAGGCTATCAACATATGGAATCTCCAGGTGCCTTCTGAAAGTTGGACTGGCTCCTTTGCATAGTTTCACCTCACCTGTCCCTTATAAATGGCAGCACAGTGGCTGCATTTGTTTCAGCACCAAAAGGTGCAGTTTCAATACAATAAATGTCTTTAAACAGATTCAGTTAAAAAATCAGAGGCGGAAAAGTAAACTTTAAAATTATAATCTAATGTATAGATTTTTACAAACAAACTTGGAATTTTTCATTTGTAAATTTATATTTTTGCCAAAATATATACTGCTAAAGAGAAAAGATGTTTTCTTATCTCATAAACAAAATCAAAAATCATATAGTGATTGAATCATTAAAAATGGAGCATTTTATGCCAGCTGTATTATTACTGACATTATTATTTTTGCTCACAGATTTTTCTAGGTAAGACATTCTACTGTTTAAGGGGACAAAATTATTCAATTCTTTATCTCCTCAATAAACAAGTGTAGGTGTCTGTCAGGGCATTTTTGCCACACATATTTACTTAGGAAGTTGCACTCCTAACACTGAATGCTGATCTGGCCATATAGACCTGATCCCAGAGTACAGTTACATCTCTCTTTTTTGTTTGTTATAGGGTATTATTGGTTAAATAGAAGATGGAGACTAAGCTTCTAGTTAATGAATTGTGCCCTCACTTCTCATTTACTTCAGCACAGGGATCAGTTTGTTGTTTGTTTTAGAATATTAGCCACAATTCATAAATCATTTGCATGGATTTTTCTTGAGCTTGCGCTCAGCAGCTGCTGACAGGTAAAAAATTAGTGTAAAGGACATATTTAGGATGGAAAGTCCCCATGTAGGGGCAAATCCTGCTCCAGCTCCCCAGATGCTGCTACAGAGCTGGGAACTCATTCCAGGGGATTTCTGCCAAGGTACCATCCCTTTTTCCAAACAGCTTCATCAGGATGCAGAAGGTGCAACTTGCTAAACTAGGACAAGCTAAAACACCTTCCAGGAAAAAGGAATGATGATCCAAAGGCACCCTAGCAAGAACAGAAACATGGCAGGGAGCAAAGGAGATGCAGCCTGAAAAACATACAAATGGATGTGTCTGGGGCAGGAGTAAACTTAGAAAGGACTACCAAGGAGCAGCAGTGACAGAAGAGCATCCTCTCATGAGAGGTGTGATGAATTAGGCACAAATAGGCACTACTGCAGCAAAAAGGTAAATAAGGCTATCAGCCCTCACAAGACACATGGTCCCTTTTTTTTCCGTCCTCAGTGCCACTCACAGGGACACTCATTGGACAGGGGGAAAACAAAGTTCATATCTGGGCAAGTAACTCCACTGGCCCTAGCCCCAGTCACATACTCCCCTCCTGCTGCAGTCTGGCTGTTGCTGCTCTTCCCCTGAATCCCTTCCCTCTGCCAAGGAATTTTCTGCCCAATGCATATGAGAATCCTATTTTTTCCCATAGTCTAATGCTTTTTTGCTTTTTTTTTTTTTGCATCCAAGGGATGGCCAGATAAATTGCATTTCATCTGGGATATCACACAAGGCTCTCCCAGGCTGTCCTGGTGCCTCTCTGCACAACCTGGGCTGCTGGGCAGGAGCTGGACAGGTACCTCCCCAGCTGGAGACACTGAGCTGGTGTTACCTGTCCTGCCCCAGCTCTCCTGCTCTATAGCTCACTTCAGCACATGTGGAACTAACTGCTCTTCCAAAACTGTTCTTTACATGTCCAGAGAGGGCTTTTCAATGAGAAGTGCCTCTATCCTCAGAGTAATTGTGCATGGTATTGTAACATTGCTGGAAAACCCATAGGAGTGTGCCTAATTTCCACAGTAAGAAATCTGAAGAATGAATAACACACATTTTCCATAGTTTCTTTAAAACAGCTGCTTCTTGGTTTTCTGTTTCCATTCATGCTTTGAGGCTGTTTTTATTCATAAATTAATTCCTGAGTGAACATGTCACTCTATCTCTTCAGCAATAATTTTCCTTCACTAACTTTTCTATATTTGAGAAAATACACTATTTCAGATTATGGTCCTATGTTATATTCCTGAAGAAATGTCTAAATTTTCCATTTCAGCCATCATTATGAAAACAAGTGCTTGTGAGGGAAAAGGGAAACCCTAATATATATGTTCCTAACAGTGATTTAAAGGCCAAGTTAGATCTGCCAGACAATTTTGTTAGACCCAGGTGGTCCAGGTTTCATGGTGTTGGTTGTAAGACACTGTCAGTCCTGCTGATGTCAACTGAGGGGCAAGTCTGTGCTTCACAGTGGGTGAAGTGAGATCCTGTGGTCCCATCCTATCCTGAAAGGGTTGGAGTACACAGATTCCCTCCCACATTGCCACATTGTCCTTCATCATCTGCTCTTGCATGGGCTGGTGGCCCAGGGAGGATCTGGAAGAACCATGCCCAGATAAAGGTGTGCACTGAAAAGGGATCCTGCAGCCCTATGCTGCACAAAAAAAAAAAAAAAAAAAAAAACAAAAAAAAAAAAAAAAAAAAAAAAAAAAAAAAAAAAAAAAAAAAAAAAAAAAAAAAAAAAAAAAAAAAAAAAAAAAAAACCTTCCAGGAAAAAAAACCCTTTTGATTAAAGTTTTAGAAATTTATTACAAAACATTGTAATTAATTTTGTAAGTATAGAAGATTGTACTGACAGATTTATAATTGCATAGATCTACCGAGAATTCAGAACAAGGCATGTTGTTTGACCAAAGGCACTTTCTAGTGTCTAACTCATCAGTATTCATTCAGTGCAAATAGAGCATGCTGTGATGAAAAAAGAAATCAGATACTGTAACTTGAACTTTGGCAAGATCAAAAGCAATTAGTTGGGTACTAGAATCACAGTGCTTTGAGCTGAAGTGGAAGAGAAGGCAACAAAAAAAGAAAACTTTGCATGATTTTATGTTACAGAAAATTATCATTTTAATGCTTGATTCTAATGCTGTAATAAAAGGGTTGTTTCAGAGGGAAAAAGAAAGTGGAAAAATCAGGAAGACAGACAGACTGACCTTTGCTCAGCTTGAGTACTCCTATCTTTTGTCATCTGGATTTGTTCAGTAGTAATCAAAAAGAAAGAACTCTGCTGTTGCTCCCTCGTGTGCTCTAGTCCATCTGAGTAGGTGTCCTCTTAAAGTAATCCTGCTGGGATGGTCTTTTGAGATTGTCTTTGGTCTTCTTCTCCAAAGACAGATCCCAGCAGAGTGAAAAGTGAAGAGGAAAAACCAGGAAGGCTTTAGTGAGGATAGAATTGGATCTATAAATAAATAGGTACACAGATAAATAAACAGAGAATAAGCAAAAGGAGTTGAAAAATGTGTAGATAGAACTGAACTGAATTTGCACCTCTTCTGTCTATTAAAAAAAAAAAAAAAAGCTTGCAGAAAAACAAGAGGAAAAAAAAAGCTATGCTTTGAGGCAAAGCACACACCAATTGCTTCCTATTTATAACTAGAAACTTGCCATGCAAAATAGATAAATGGAAGGGTAATTAGGAAAATGGCCATGATTAAATATTTGGGGAGCATGGTATCTTCTCTGCCCACGTGTGTTCAGCTGCTGCAGGAAATGCGCCAGAGAGGACGGAGGAACAGAGCCCTCTCTGCAGACAAGGAATAATTGGGCAGGTGGACTCTGTCTCTGGTAACACTGGGATCCATTAGCTCTGAGGGGGATTTGAGCAAGCACGATCTGCTCCTCATCTATTTCCACATACACCCCCTCCAGCCAGCCTCAGGGACTGTCCTGGCATCCTCACATGCCCATAGCCAGTGGGTAACATATATTGCCTTCCCTGTTCCCAGCAGCCAGGATGCTGTAGGAGCTGCTGGGAGACTGTGACTCCTGTGAACATCTGCATAGTGACCAGCTGTAAATGCCTTAGGACAGCTTTGTGGCCTCCTGAAGTAGTTATCTAACCTTTCTCTTGTCTGGAAGGGAAAAACAAGAAGTTTACATCACTTGTATCCAAAGATGCTGACTTGTGTTAAACTGGAAATGTCTGCTTCTATGAGGACTGTGGCAAAGAGAATAAAGAAACAGAATGAGAATGAGAGTAAGGCAGAGTACAGAAGCGAGGGACTGACTTTGCTGTACATCATCCTCAAGGATCACAGGATTTACAGTGAAGCAAACCAGTTGTTCCTCCCAGTCCTTCTACTACTCTATTAAATCTAAAGATAACTTAAAATTTCTACGCTTAACACAATGCAGCAGCTTGGAAAGCAGGGTAGGAGGTGTGGTTTTCAGCGGAAAAAAAAGATTAAATACCTGTCCTGTTTCTGAAGCAAATAACATACAGGCTCTGGGCAGTGGTCCTGCTGGAATTAGCCTCCAAGTAGCCAAATCTGCAGCAGAATCCTATACAGGTACTTCCTGTCTTCTCTGTCCACTGGAAAACACAGGTCACAGTTTATTGTCGTGAGCTTGATGCATTTCTGTCAAAATTATTTGAATTACATAAACACCATTATTAATTGAAATGTTTTATTACAACATTTTGGAAACAAGCACTGTTCTCAGATTGTTTTGCACTATATTTAAAGGTGACTCAGACATATCTATTTTAAAATTAAGTATTCAAAGCATTTCTATACAGATTAAATGAAACAATCTTGTTTAACCCTTTTAAATAATCTTTAAAAAGTAGATTTTAATTTTTTTCTTCAAAAACAGGATTTTTTTTGTGAAGAAGATTCACTTCAAATAGACCTGTGATGGATTTTTTCAATTATTTAATCAATCAAGAAAAACGTCATTTATTTATAAAACGTCAATCTAATTTTCCTTTATGACTAGATCCTAATGCATGTTTGCACATAGACCTCCTGTTGACCTCCTTGGAAGTTACACATCTAAAGGGAATGCAGAGCCAGACTCAGCAGACAAAATTAGTGATTTTCTAATTGCTCTAATTGGTGTTTAATTTTTCCGCTGTTTAGAGGCCAAGTTACTGACTTTTAATGGGAAAAAGAAATATATGCTGGAATGAGAATGTAATCAGATAAGAAAAATAGCTAACATTATATTAGAGCTCCAGAAACAGAGCAATTGGTAAATGTGAATGTTTTCATTTGAGTTACAAATATCACTGATTGCCATTTCTGTCGCCACTTCTACTAATTTGTATTCAGAAAACCACATCCCTGAAAATGTGTAAAACATCTGCTGTGGGAAACTGAGTGTCAGTAGCTGAACCGTGCACAACCACGCCATACAGAGACCTTCGGATGGTACAGAGGAAGAGGAGATCATTTCCATTATGGAGAGAGATCTGGGAGCTTTCCACAGCATGGATCTAATCACATTATCCATTAATTCAGCCTACATGGGGACAAAGAAGAGACTCGAAAACATCAGCAATAAAATAAAATATGTTGGGTTTTATTCAGGTGAATCATGAACATGACTTCAACTGCCTGCCCTTGTGTGGAGGTACTTCAGGAAGCTCCATTTTCCTATTTTCTTTGGGTTTCCCTTTTTTTNATATGACACTTTATGCTAAGCAATCTGAAACTCTCTGGCGCAGTAATAAGGTGTGACTTGACCTCCCACTGATTTACTGAGCCTAGAAAACCTCTGCAAAAAATACTGCAGTGGAGCAGTTGGGTAATTTGACAGCAGTAATACATGGCCTATCCCCTCCCATGTTTTACCAATACCCTTTACTGAGCAGTCCTGACTTTCTTAGCATGCAACACAGGCCTTCTGCTGATAATCAGTAACATCTGCTTTAGATCAAAGGGACAGGGAAAAATATTCCTTGCAAGCAGACTCTGCTCATCTTGCTTGTCTGTAGCAAATCTCAAGTGTAGCTGGCACATAACAGAAACCACGGTTGACAAGGGGTATTTTTAGCTACATACCTCTCATCTGGATATCAATATACAAAAGCTCATTTGGGTTTTGAATTTCTATCAGCAATGATTTGCCAAGCATCTCCTGAGTCCTGGTAAATTCAGTGAGCCTACCTGATGAGCATGCAATGGGAAAAGTCTCTACAGTTAAACTGGGAAATGCTGTAGATACCATTTTGGGCAGTATGTTTGATAGGTTAGATAAAGATCAATTAGTTACAGCCTTTAAAGGTGGTGCAGCTACAATTCTGAGTCCTTTTATGAAAATGCCCTTATTACTACTACATACTCTATTCCCATTCACTGGGACTATTTCTTCAGTTCGATATTAATTCATATTGAAGATAAGTAGATAGATCGATTTATAAAGAGACATCCCAGGCTGGGTGCTGCAAATAAAACTACTTATTGCTGAGTATACACAGTGAAGGAATTAAGTGAATTTCTAGAAACCTAGGCTTTATGGGATGGGATCACCTCTGAAAGAATTTGTTCTCGTTCTTCCTTGTGTTACCCTAAAATATGCCTTCTGAAAACATTATTTTCTATTTCAGATATATTTTAATTTTTTTATATGCCCCCCCCCCATCTGAATAATTACACCTCTTCACCACTGCATCCTGGTTTTTGGAAATGCCCAAGATTTTTGGGTTTACAGGGTTGAATTACAGAATTTCAATTAACAGGTCATCTTTATAATTTAGGGATTATTTTGCTGCCCTATGGAGTCCAGTAGTAAAGTCTGGATTAAAAACATTAAAGAAACACTTTCAATGCAGGTTTTTGGATTTTCCAAGGCTGTGATTTCACAAAGCTATGGACCAAAACAAGTTTACCTGTGATGGTTTTCAGTACATATGGATGAAGCACAAATTTTTCTGAGATCCTGCAAATGTTTGTTGACAATATGAAATTAGTTCATTTTACTTTCTCTCACTCTCACATACACACCTATTTTTGTGTGCTTGTGTGTATGCCACCAAACTCCTCAATTCTCCTAGTCACTTCTGTCATTCTTCTCTGAATTCTCCAGTCTCTTCTAGGAAGATGCTAAGCATCCCACTCAGTGTTGCAGCTCCTGCCATCCCGGAGGCATGGAGAGTATTTGCAGGATTCCTGCTTTGCAAGGGGATACTTCTGCACAAAGAGACCCAAATTGGCCATATCTTACAGTGACCTCACATTTAATAATTTTTTAGCTCCAAATCACCTGTGTGAGTCTGAAATCAATCAGCATCATTGAAAACAAGGGCAGAGGAATGTTGTGCATAGTATTGCCAGAAAACTGGACTCTGGTCCACTCCAGTAATCCCAAACCATCTTTTCTTTGAAGATTCTTTCCTCAGTGCTTTGCCTCCACTGTGCTCATCCTGTTCCAGTTTAGCTCACCTTTGGGATTTCTTTTAATACTCTGTTAACACCTTCATTCAGTTCATTAAGCAAGCCTGCATGTAATACCAGTCTCAGCAGTAAGCCACCAAGCCCCAACCCGACACATTAATGTTAATCGTTGTCCTTTGTTTACAATTCAGGGAGTTTTTATCCCCATCAAAGTAACTATCAAGACAATTATCTGAGTAATATTTCATAAACGACTAGTGCATTACTGAAATGTGATTATATTGGTTTAAATTGTTAGAGCTATCAACAGAATTAGGCATGTTACATTCAAAGAAGACATGCTGCTGTTATATCTCCTGCTTTTGTCTCTAATTTTGCTTGTTTGAGGCAGAGCCAGGGCCTGGGAGCAAAAAGGGTGCTTGGGCAGCACATGTATGGATCCATGAGATACTGTGGAGCAGACCCTACTGCACTGGACAGGAAATGTCTTTAGCACTGTCTTCAGTGGCTCCTGCTTTCCTTTCACAGATATCTGAGGTTTTCTTTCCTCAGAATTCCCTCATTGCACAAAGTGAGATGGGAACTTATCCTCATCCAAATGTAACTGCCTGGATTGTTTCTCCCTTCCAGAGAAATCAAACAACATCTAATTTTCTCTTCTTGTTCACACACAGCATAGAGCTTGAGCTGCCTTACTGAGAAGATTCTTGAGGTCGACACCACCAACTAACAGGCAGTCTCTTCATTGTTCTTAATACACTTCATCCTGGTCCAACCCTTAAACCACTGTTGGAAGTCTCTTGCAAACTGTCCCTTTTCTGCTGTGTCTCACAGACATTCTTTGTCTGGGAAGCACATCCAAGTCTGGGAGTGTCATTGAAGCTACTTGGGATTGATGGCTTCTCCCAGACACCATCTCAGCTGGCTCAGGCTCTGCAGGAACTGGCAATGTGGCTGCTCCCAATTAAACCTTACATTTGCTGCATAAATACCACAGTCCCCATATGACCTGAACAGACTGTCTTTTTTATGTTTATATTTTCCGGGATCCCATGTCTGGTTTGGCAATTAACAAGTCTTTTATTAGATCTCTCTTACTTCCTAAATGCTCCTATTTTCCTTTCTCATTATGACATAACCTTTTCATAGTCAGATAAAACTCTTCTTGTGCGAAATTTAGTCTCCTCACCAATTTCTGGATGTTTTCCTTTGTGGTGGCCTTCTTTTTCAGGCAGGAAGTGGCCTTCATTAAAATGTGTTGTATTTTTCATTTGTCCTTCAACCATTTCCAACTACATTTCTACTGGTTTTGTCTACTTATATCTTTCTCCTTAAAAGCCTTAGCCAATTCTTTCTTTTTATTTTGTTCTATTGTTGTAGGCTTTCTTTAATCTTGGTTCTTTAGTTTAGCTAATTAGTGTCAACCTGAAAATGGGGGTGATGGGGAAGAAGCAAAACAGAAAACATTCCTGAGACCTCAGCCTAATCACCAAATTAAACACTTGATAAAAAAACATGAGCACCTTCTGGTATGAATTGCTTAAACATGCCAAGAGAAAATATCACTCCTGGCCACAGAAGGCACTTGGCTTCCCAGCTAGTGGCATGCAACCTCTGAACACACACCTCCACTTTTATTCAGAGAGACTACTTTTTGAAATTGCTATTAAGCAGCTGGAAAAAATGGGAAAATCACAGAAGGGCTTTGTTTTCTGCAGAATCACAAATCCAATTAATCTTCCAAGGTGTTAGAATTATTTGCTACACTAAATTCTTTCTTACCTAAGTCAGCAGTGACAATAAATATGTTAAGGTATTTTGTTATATCAGAGGCATTTGTGTTACTACAACGTGTCATGCCCTATGAGGTGACCAGAGTACAGCAGTATTGCGTTCTACTTTCCTTTGTATTAAAGATGTTGACAGAAGACTACCTAAAAAATTGATTGATCTTTTTCAAGGAAAAGTTAATAGATCATCAGATACCACATTTCAAGCCTGACTACATTATTCAAGGTGGAAAAAATGCTTTAGTTTTATTTAAACCACTCAAAGTATTGTTTCCAAACCTGTGGCTTGTCTCAGTTATCAGCTACAGTATTTTCTGCAATGACTTGCAAAGCTACCTCTTAGGGTAATACAAAATTTTTAATTGAATAAAATTATGTGAGAAAGTAATAAAAGGTGTATCTTCTTGAAAGGATTTTTGGAATGTTTTGCAATCCAGCCTGGATCTCAGTGTGGATCTGAGACATGAATATATTTGCATAAATGGAAGAGAAATGTAGGAAGATTATTGAGCTTACAGAAGTGTTGGGCATACTGCATGGACTGAAAGCCTTTGCCAAAGCATTACTTTTGCACTCTTGTTTCCCTGCTCATCCATTTCAGAAAGCAACAGTTTTTCACAGTGTTGAAGGTCCTTCATGCTGCAATCAGGCTCTGTAGCCACCACTTACTACCTGCTGAGTCCTTGTGCTAGGCACTGGAAATCACTGACTTTGGGTGTCACTGTTAGGACTCACCATGAGATGCACCAGACCAGGATACCTTTGAAATGTGTTTCAGTGGAGACGTCCTCACCTCAGTTTTTGTTCACCAGTCTGTTTGCTCCTGAAACAGAGTTTTGGACCTGTTTTATTATACTTGCAACCCCAAATGAAATTGTGCATAGGGCAATCCCAAAGTATGCCCAATATAAACAAAAAGAGGGAAAAAATCCTCCCAAAGCTGTTTTTCCTCTTTGCAGATAACTGATCAGGTCTTTCAAGTGGGATGTTAAATGTCTTTTTCAAGGTCATATTAGAGGTATTTAGCAAACCTTGGATTGGACCTCTTCATTTGGAATCCAGCATTGCACCGATAATGCTCTCCTTTGAAAATTCTTTCAGAGCATAGATGTTCTTTGTATCTCTAAGCCTCTGTCTAGAGGCCCTCTCACTGCTGTCCCCACAGCAAACAAAAGCTACATTCACTCAGTCTAAGTAGCCATCTCTTTTACACATCACCTGATAAAATGTGAAAAAACCTTATCAAACTGTGCAACTGTGCATCTAAATGACTTTCAAGTATTTCCATTTTCATCATCTCAGGGTGGGGTTCTTTTTCTTTGGTTGGCTTTGGGGTTTGGGCTTGTGGTTTGTTTTTTTTACTAACTGCTAGTTAGGGGAGAATAAGCATCTCCTACTGAAGATGAGACTGACAGTCAGAGGAGTCCAGACTGACTAATTCAGGTTACCACTGCAGAGCTTTACCCTGGGGCAGGTGACTTCCACAAACCTCTGCTCTCTGAAGGCCTTCCTTGCAAAACTATCACAGAGCAGATGTGGTACATTAGCTTTGCATCTCCCTTCTTTGCACAAATCAAGCTCTACCAAACTGGGACAAAAGACTTTTTTTTGGTGCAACAGCTGTAAACAGTAGTACAGAAAAAAAAAAAAAAAAAAAAA
>WEIU01008655.1:263278-273974 GCA_013389925.1 Aegithalos caudatus
ATTTTTTTTTACACTCTACTCTGTTTAAACACTCTTTGTTTTAACTCACAGTGCAGTTTCTTCATCAGTGTGTGATGAAGCAAGTTCCATTCACTTTATACAAAGCCACTAGATAGTTGAAAATCTTCTTTAGCAAAGAAGAAATGGAAAGATTTCTCTAGTGTTGTCATCCACTGTCCAAATAATGAAGCAGGGGAAAACTGTTCATCTCTCATAATTTAAGCCAAATAAGGATTAAAGCCATGTATTGATTTATTAATGTCATATAACTCACCTGCAATACATTCAGGATCGATACCAATAATACCATTATTGGTAAAAATAAACCAGAGGTAAACCATGTTCCTATAGGCTAAGGTCCCTCCATGAACCTCCTTATATGCAGCTTGAATGTGGGTCCCCATTTTTGTGCCTCATCCAGTCATGCAACCTGATGAGCACCGGCTCCATGAGGAGTTCAGTAAGGATGATAATATGTTTGGAATAAGTGGCAATAGCAATGCTGACAGGGCAGATTCTGGCAGTGTCAAAAGAAAGTTTGACTACTGATGGTTACCCTTCAAGGTGTCTCCCCCAAGCCCAAACAAATTTCCAGCTTCTTTTATACTTCTTTCAGGCTGACTCTTCCTTTGTTTCAAAGCTCTCTTCGAAGTTCCCTGGCCACTGTTTCATCCATTGATGGTCTCTCTTCCTTTTTAACACCATCAGGTTGGGGCTTATTGTTGTCTTCATCTTTAACATGATCAGTTAACATGGACAAATGTCCTCCAGCCAATTTTGTGTATTCAACACATACACACACTTTACCTTGCACTGTTGTGCTACCAGGTGTTGTTATTCAGGCATTCTGCCAAGCATGAGCTGTGCAAGCACCTATGCAGTTAGTTTGGAAAGTGCTGTGAATATTAAAATCTGCCATGGTAATTTTTTATTGTTTAATGCAGTTTACAGTTTAGTTTGCTATCTTGGGGAATGCTTGAAACCTTGCACTCACTGGCACATTTTTTTCTCTTTTAAGCAAAATTAATGGCAGCTACTGAATTAAAAGTCGCTCTTGTCACTTTTGCTTCTTATACAAAGATAAATACCTGTGGCCAAGCCCAGCACATCAAATTGCTAAACTGTTGGTGAGAAATAAGGTACAAACGCCTATTACTATCCATCAGCTTGGTTACATCCTAGTGGACTGCACAGAATGGGAAGCTGAGGAATCCTTTGCTTCCACACATGCCCTGGTTTTCAATGTACCATGGCACATCAAGCACAGAGCCAGTTTAGGCTGTCAAACTCTACTGAAATCTCTTCAGCAGCTTGAACAATCATTTACAGTGGTGGAAGGTTGTGTTCCAACTTCAGGGAAATGTCAGCTGCACCTGGCCTTTATAAACCTATGTCTTAACACTTCCTATCAAAAACCTGTGACTCCAGAACTAGCCCATGTCATGGGATTGTTACACTCTGCTGTCTCGTGATCCTCTGTCCTCCTAAGCTGGGCTTTGAACTCCTTTTTACCACTACATGAACCGAGAGATGGATGTTTTCCTTTTTGCTGTCTGGTTTCTGTGCATATTTTCTCTCTTTGCTCTGTCCTGTTGGCTTCACAGCCCATGCTCAGAAACCAGCACAGACTACTCAAGCTACCTGAAGTTCATTTGCAGAGCTCCATTGTGGGACATGTCTGAATCCAAGGAGAGTGCACAGGCAATATTATGAATATTTTCCTAGGTACTTACAAAGTATAGCTATGGCACAGTGGAGCAACTACTGGCTTGCTTTGGTAACCAGGTTGTTGCAGGTAGGAAAGGCAGCAGTCTGAATGAGAAACAGCCCAAAAAGGAGGGAAAAAAAGAAACTGAGATAAAACCATTAGCTATTGTCTGCAAAATGGGAATATCAAAGCTCCAAACCAAGTTAAACAATGGTGTAACCAAGACTGAAAACTTAGAGAGTTATAAGTTTCTTGAAGAAATCAAAAGAGGTGACTTGTCAGCAACTGGTTGCAGGAAGACTGGCAGAGACACTGACAAAATAAGTTATATGATTACTTGCTTGGATAAGTCTTGGGGAACCTAAATTTTAAAATAAAATAACTGAGTTGAGAAGGAAGGAAAAGGATAAAGGCTCTGCTTATTTCAGCCTTGTTCTCTCTGCTTGTTACATCTCTATGAATAAACAAATCACAGTAGTCTGGGAAGCAGTTGTGCTGGATTGTCTCCATATCAAAAACCTGGAGGGTGGCAAATTGGTGTGATGCCAATTTTGAAAACAAAACTGGAGATTTAAGAAACTCTAGGTCGGTAATCTTGATGCTTCTACGAGATTAATTAAATGAAAGTATAATGAAGATTAGAATTAGTAGACACTTAATAAAAATTATCTAAGAGAGTAGAATAATCAAGGTTTTTATGAGGTGAAATACTGCCTTATGAACAAGACTTTTGAGTGATTGAACAAGAATATGGATGGAGATGATCGAGGTCATTCTAACTACTTGGATTTTCCAAAAGACTTTGGACTAAGCCAATTGCCAAAGATCATTTAGGGAACTAAGCAACCATGGAGCAAGGAGCACAGTACTTCTATGGATGACAAAATGGTAAAGAGATAGAAAATGACACAGGAGCAATTGTTTGCTTTTCAGACTGGGGGATCGTTTTGGTATTTGACATAAAAAGGGCAAGAGCTGGAAGGGGAGGTGGGTAGTAGTCTGGTGTGATATTTCTGATGAAACTAAGTTGCTTAGGATTGTAAGGATGAAGTCAACAATGAACAAAGATGGATATCCTACAATGTTATGTTATGTGAACTAATAAAGAAACGACCCAACATGATTAAGAGAGTAGCCTCACTGAAACAAGGGTCTTTCACAATAAAATGTTACACTGGACAATTAGAGATTAATTTTACAGTGTAATTTGAAAATTAAGTAATTTAAAATGTCATTCTGGAGTTCCATATTTATTATAGCTTAATTACTTTCAGATCTAACACACTGCCTCTGTCAGTAAGACGTGCTCTGCTAGCCCTGGAAATTCTGCCTACCTTCTAAAATTCAGACTAGATTATCTTCCCATTATGTCTGCTTTGATGCCTATTGAAAATCAAGCTGTGAATTCACTCAAGTTTCATCAGCTCTCAGATCCTCCAGCTGTGCTTGTCTAAAATCTGTGCACAACTCCATGACCCCAGGTTTGGTGATCACTGTGATGAGAATGCCCTTGAGGGATTCAACACATTGAGTTTTATTGATATTATGTAAACAAGGTGCTTGCAGAACTGAAATACATAAAAGAGTATTCTCTCACAAAATAGGCAGTTCTGACAGTATGTTCACAGGAATGATCTATATGTAAGAAGATGGCATTTTTGCATATCTGCTTCCCAGAGTATGACCACACAATAATTATTTTTGACAATGCACTCTGATATATTCTGTAACATTAATTAAGCCATAGCAGTGGCAGGTAGAGCAACAGCATTTGCTGTTAAATTCTCAGTGATTAGTTAATTATAGAATTAAGAATTATAGAATTATGATTTTTTTCCATTCTCCTGCTAGTACAGATAAACTCTCAGAGGCTTCAGGAAAAATTATTTGGGACCTAATGAATCATAAATTTAAAAAAAATAGAATAAAAATAACTACTAGAGTTCCTTTGTAATACAAGATGGCATACCTTTTATAGAAAGAGAAAAATGAATCTGTTTAAAGAATCAATATGTGTACACCTGCTAAACTGATTTGTTTACTGTGAACAGTTTCTTTATATGCCAGCTGTTGTGTTCTGTGTGATGGTAGTCACAAAAGATGTACAGTCATTTTAGATCCTTCATAGAGCCTTAAGAACATTTATTCTAGCTGGTTTTTAACCCAAGAATGAGCTGTCTGATGAGAAAGCATGTTTTTCTCACATTAGAAATTTTAAGTGTGGGGATAAGCCAAATTGCATATTCTTTTTTGCTGGAAGCCTTCAATTCCAGACACAATTCTCAGTGTTCCTGAATCAATACATTTCTTTCTAAATGCAGGAGCACCTAAATTTTGCTTTTTAAGTCCCTGGAGGTTTTCTTAAGGGACAATTAATTCTGAAACTACAGGAAGGCAAATCCTGTATTGTCTCACCAAGAACAAAAATTGACACCTATTCATAGTGCTGGACAGTTAAAACGCTAAGTGGATGGCTCAGCAGCTTGGCAGACTGGAGGTTCATACTTTGTCAGTCTACTTTCCTAAGCTTTTCAACCCTGTGCTAGTTCACACAAAAAACATAAAACCCACATCAAGGTATTCCAGTAGTAGAACCACTTTGAATTTGGTATTTGACACTAACAGAAGATAAGTCATCCTAATACATTCAGCATATGCTGCTGAGCCAGAAATTCTTTATTTCTCTTGCAGTGTTGTTGTTCTCTACATCCCTGCACATCTCTCAATCTCTGTGCAATGTGATTGTGTGATTAGGCCAACTTGACTTGTGACTTGACACAGGTTCACTGAGAGCAGAGGACAAGAAAGGAACTTGTGCCTTCTTGTGTAGGGTTTTCTGCATAATATTCACTGCTCTTACACAATAGGCTGATGCTTTTCAGAGAAAGATGAAACCACATTGAAGGATGTCTCAGTATACAGAAGGTTATTGAGAATTAAACCAATTTGTCCTGTTAAAATGCAGTTTTTGCTCATTAGAGAGATTACAGACAAAAAGTGCATCCATTTCAGGTTTTAAGTTAATCTTCTCACTGATTTAAAAATGTTAAATGGTCTGAGGTATCCACGGTGTGAATGTGCCTAGAATGAAAATAAAGTTAGATTCTTTCAGAGTAGGTTTCCATCTAGTTCACAAGATATAAGTTCATTTAGTCATCAAAATCCAAAATAAGCCTCGTGGAGAGCTTCATTCCTCACTAACTGCTAAGCAAATGTGGCATATATCCCTTCTTGGGCAAACAGATGTATAAACATTTGAATGTGACAATCACTAGTTGGCAATTTTTACAAATTTTAAATGAGATGGTTTGGTTTCAAAGTGACAGTCATCAGAGGAGACAAATGCTTTTTGTTCCTATAGAACCTCATAGCATGGTCTCCCACCATGGAGCTATCACTCTGAGGAAAAAAAACACAAACCCAAAACACAAAAACACCTACTTCAAATCTAGGCAGATCTACACTACATTGTGGTCACTGTAGTAATTGTGGTTTATTTTCAAAAAAACTACAGGCTGTATAGACAAAAAGGATAACAAGGATGCTATTGCCTCCTGCTATTATTCCTCAATTGAGGAAATGGAGGATTAATCCTAGACCCTCAAAGTTGATTAATCATTAATCCAGTGGAAGTGTGGGACTAATTATCTCTGAGGATTGGAGCCAAAGCGGTTTGCTAAAGGTCATCAGGAAGGCTTTGACCAGTCTGCACAGAAAAGAAATTTGGAATATGATAAATATGCATCCAAAAATACAGCCAAACACTGTGTCTGATTTCTGTTTACAATATTTAGGCATCCTGAGGAGACCACTTCGATGATTACCTCTCTGATACTTTGAACACAGCAACAGAAACAAGTGACAGGTGACACAAACTGTGACTTTGCAACTGCAGTTATTGTTCTTTAAATTGTGGTTAAGTGTCAAGTGGTTTCCTACCTTGGTGGAGTACAGGCTAAACTACCTCACATTTGCTGAAAACACTCTGACAGACTCTCCTAGCAGAATAGCAGCTTTGGTATAAACTTGCCCTGAGGTAACTTGTTCATATAGCCAGTCATTCCTTCTGCTAACTCCCAGGGATAAGCAGAAGATATGCCCCATGGGTGAAAAGTGTACACTTCTTTTTATTTTATCCCATTTTTTGTGATAAAGTATAGAAAAAATATTTTATGGGGGTCTTTTTGCTTATCTAGTTTTGAATATAAAATAGGTTTAGTGTAATTCTCTGGCAGGAGTTCTGCCATTGCTAAGCTGATCAGAAATTCAGGAGCAGCACAGCTGAGCTCTAGTATAAGCTATCAGTAAAAATCACCACTGGGAATTACTGTGTACTTCTGAAGAACAAAATCCATTTTAAATCAGAATGAGAGATGCAGGACAGTCAAGGAAGCTTGGAAGGTGACCTGGGTAGTGTTATCATTTAAATGGATTTTATAAAATATCAATTTTTCAAAGCTTTACTCATTCACATGATATAAGACCAGGCCCTCAGGGATTCTGCATCTCATCAGGAGCAAAACAAGGCAGCAAAGAGAGAGCTGGGCCATAAATTGTGCCTGATGGCTTGGTTTCTTGAAAGCCTGCAGCAGTGTAACTACTGAACTTTTCAGAGTACTTGATCAGAGTACTACATCAGTACAGCTGTCATGTCCTAAAAGGGGGTTCCAATAAAATGCCTCCAACATGCATTATCAAGTGGCACAGAAAACTACTGTACACGCAGAACCTTTGGCATGAATCAAAGCTTTGACAGTTGCATTCCGACGATGAGGAACTTTATGAAATTTTTTCTCTCTCCTCACTGTTGCCTGACATTGTCACAATTCAGGTCTGGATGTGGACCAGATTTGTGCTGTTCCATGAGTGTGCAATCTGCCAGGAAACATGCCAGCAGCTCTGTTACAGGAACAACCCTGATGGCTCCATTCATTGAATAGCACTGGGTGATCCTTTGACAGCATGTGGTGGAGTGGCAATGGCAGACAAGCAGAAAGCTGAACAAAACTGTCTGCATCCATATAGTTGTTGTAGAACAGTGAGTCCAATAACTGTTACTTTCTCCTTATCTTCATTTGCCTCTGAAATGGATTGCTGTTGTTACCTTACTGCTATTTAATCCTTACCATGGTCTTGGCCATCTCTCTGAGCCGTCATTTTGCCTCTTAATAAGAAAGTGTGGTCTTACTTAAGTAGATAGGTTATCAGGTATTAATAATACAACAAAATGATTGAAAATTTTCACAGACTTTTTATAGCTGCTTCCTTTCTAATTTGGAAGAACTAGCTATGTTTGTAAGAGGGAATAAAAGACTCCTAATAAATCCATTATTTTCTTTTTTCAAATAGCTAGTACACACAGCAAGACAAGATGTCTAGGGCTGAGGCAATTCCATCTCCACACAGACCACTAAAAACCTTTGAAATTTTCCATGGCATCATTTTAAAAAATATTTTGGATCATGTGCCTTCTTGCTGTTGAATCTAAAGGTGAGTGACTTTGCAACTTATCATAGAATCATATAATGATTTGGGTTGGAAGTGGCCTTTAAGATTATCCAGTTCAAACCCCTCTGCCTTGGGAAGGGATGCCTTCCATTAGATCAGGTTGCTCCAAGTCCAACCTGGCCTTGATCACTTCCAGGAGTGGGACATCCACAGCTTCTCTGGGCAACCTGTTCCAGTGCCTCACCCCCCTCATAGGACAGATTTTCTTCCTAACAACGAATCTAAAACTCTCCTCTTTTATTTTAAAGTCATTCCCTCCTATCACAAGGTTCATCCCAAAACCCCAACTCCAGCAGCAGCCTCATCTACAGTTCTCTACATCAGTTATCCCACAAGTACCACAGTGCCCTACAGTTGAGCATGTTTGGTTTTCTGCTGTGTGCCCTCCTCTGGGTCACAGAGGCCTTGTTTCTCATGCGAATCCCCAGACAGCGAAAGCTGCCTTACCAGAACTCAGCACTGCCTTACAAAGATCACTTTACAGGATAGACAAGGTGTGCTGTGGGGTGTGGGGAAGTGAGGGTTAAGGTTGCTGTTCACAGGGTAACTTCTAGTTTTACCCAAGGACTCTGTAAGCTGGTGATCACTTCAGAGGAGGGAACCCAGGTCTTCACCTTATAAACTTCTCAGCTGTGAGACACTGGGTGCCTTTGAGGATTCATCTCTTGAACCCCCTGTGCTTGCGTTCCTGGCTGCTTAGAGGCTTCACCTGGAGAGAGGTGCAGCATCCTCTCGTGTGTACAGCACTAAGGCCAACACACTGTTGGAAGGAAGGGTAGATTACTTCACTCCTCTGAGATCGAGGAGGGTGTTCGACCTAATTTGCTCACTTTCTGCATGATTTAGACTCAGTAGAGGTGAGCTCTGCTCTGTGAAGTACTTGTATGTAGCACTCAAGTTGATGGAGGCACTTAATGTGGGTTCCTATCTCTAATGGTGGAAGAGGACTGGACTTTAATCATTCCCCATACATTAACCCGTGTTTTGTAGATTGCTCTTTGGAAACAACCCAGAAACAACATGACTATGCTTTATGCAGAAAACAGAATTAAGTGCTGGATGCTCTCCTGCATTTGTATTCCACCATGTCACTCTAACAACTGTGTTAGCAGATTCCTGCATTGTTTTATGTATTCCATGTCTTAATTTCCTACACTGTCTGTCTCAGCTCCTTATTTACATGCTCTGACTCCTTTGCTAAGGCTAGAGGGCTGCTTCCTATAGTAATACCTATCTGGAAGGCCTATCTCATGGATCTTTCTCAAATTAACTTTAACCCAGAAGTCTCATCAGCCTCAGTCACCACACTAATCAGCTTCAGTCCAAACTCCATGTCGTAGTTAGATTCCTAATTTCCAGTAATCTAAATATAAGACAGATACATAACTGCTACTGGGGCCTGTACCACAGGGTCCTTCAAAATCCCTGTTCCCCAGCTTCTGGGTACATTACCATTGCTATGAACCCATGATGAGACTCTTACTTTCTCACCCTTAGTCACCTCTCCTGGGGTTGGTGCCAGCTGCATCTGCAAGAGAATTATGAGTCAATCATGAGTCATGGCAAACCAAATGCTGTGCACAATTAATTGCCAACTTACAGTTTTAGAGATGCTGATCCTGTTAGGGTTGCAGTGACTTATGTGTAATTACAATTCCTGGGATATATCTCATGTTTTCTGAATTGACACAGATCACGAAATCACAGAATCACAGAATTGTCAAGATTGGAGGAAGATCTTTAAGATCATCTGAGTCCAACAGTCAACCTAACAACACAACAATAACCCCTAGACCAGATCCCCAAGTGTCCCATCCAGACACATTTGCAATACTTCCAGAGACAGTGACTCTACCACCTCCCTGTCCAACTTACTCCAATGCCTAACCACTCTTTCAGTGGAAAAAAAAAAAAATCTAATATCTAGGATGAACCTCCTCTGGTACAACTTAAGGCAATTTTTTCTCATCTTTTCATCCTGCCCTGATGGCAGAATCTTACCAGCACAGGCCATTCAAAAATATGTACATATCTACATTCTCATGCAGAAAAACCAAGTGCTGCAAGCCAAACAGGAATCTTCAGTTTACAGTACACACTTGTAATTCCAATACCAGCAGTCAAACACAGAATGGCTATTCTGGAATTTTTGTATGTTCTGCTCTTTCTTACAAATGTCTCTTGGAGACTCAAGGCTCACCTATGCTTTAGAAACTGCAAATATTTGCCGTAACTGATAATAACACATCAATTATATAGGACAGTGTTTATATAGAAATGCTCTTTTGGATCCCAGTGTTACTTGCCATGTAGTTCTAGAGAAACATAGAATGGCTTGTGTTGGAAGGGACCTTAAACATCACCTGGTTCCAACCCCTCTCCCCAAGGGCAGGGATGCCACTCACTAGATCAGGTTGCTCAAGGCCCACTCCAGCCTGATATTGAACACTTCCAGGGTTGGGCCATCCACAACCTCTCTGAGCAACCTGTTCCAATGTCTCACTATCCTCACAGTAAAGAATTTCCTCCTAACATCTAATGTAAATGTCTCCTCTTACTTTAAAAATGTTCCCCCTTGTCCTATCAATCTGCCTGTGTAAAAAGTCTCATTTCTCTTCTTTATAAGCTCCCACTAGAACTGGAAGGCTGTGATAAGGTCTCCCCAGAGCCTTCTTCAGGCTAAACAGGTACAACTCTCTCAGCCTATTATGTTTTAAGTTTTGCTGGTGAGACAACACTGATCATAAATGAAAATCTTTTACCTACTGTGAACATATTTGGACCTGACTTCACTCAAGACCCTCAGGTCTTAAGGTACCCTATGTGGAATGTGACATTTGGAGAGGGGGGTTTTCCCACCTCAAATCCACTTATGTCTTTGCTTTGAAGCCCTCTGTAGACTTTCCTGTAACAATAATAACGTCTTCTTCAAATTGTTTTAGTGGAAGAAAATCTTCTCAACTACAGTTGACAAACACAATAGACTTCAAGACCAAAAGACAACAGAGGGCTCATTTTCCTCTTCTAAAATCTTTCTGTATTAGATATGGCATCAAAAACTACGAATCCCATCAGGTTCACTCGTCCATCTTCTATTCCAAAACATTTCACAGACTGATTAATAGATAGAGACCAAATGTGTTTCTGATGGCAAGAACAGCAGTCTGCAAAAAGGGATGGCCAAGTATTAAAATTCTAGGACAATGCATCCAGAAACTGCTACAGATACAATGCCATGCATTCCTTATTGCATATAGAAATAGGCATGGCCTACTGCTTCAATACTTTGTGGGTGTTTGGTTCTTGAANCAGATGGAAGTACTAAGAAGCCAGAAGTGCCAGTTTTAGCACAATTTCCTAGTACCACTTTCATAACACCCCATGCATTAGTTTTTTTGTTGTTCCGATTCCTCTCCAGTTTCTGGGAAAAAAAAAAAAAAAAAAAAAAGGGAAGGCAGGGACATTCTTTTTTTTTTTTTT
>WEIU01008655.1:280094-293193 GCA_013389925.1 Aegithalos caudatus
TTCCTGATTTCTGCCAGCTATAAACCCCTCAGCCAAGCCTTTCTGCTGGGAAGGCTGTCTATTGGCATACACATGGAAAGAGCAAGATGAAATGCTATCTTAGGAGAGAACGGAACTCAAAGTATAAAAAGCTTCAGAAAGTGACCTTTGCTGCGAGACTGTTTTGTCCTTTCATGGCCAGGGCTGCCAGAATTAGCAGCCTGGATCTTAGGTGAGTTAGAGTTAACTCTCTTAGGAGAGTTAGATACTGAAAATGTTGCCTGTTTCTTCTATTGTTGCCACATAATCTGCAAAACCTGTCCCTCACCCTTAACTGTATTGCTGTGGTCTCAATCTGCTGGACAGTCACTACAGCAGCAACTTCTCTGTAAGAAAATGTTCCTCTTTGTAAGATCATTCAGGCTGGGCCTTTTCAGATATAGAACTGATTGTATACAAAGTTCCCAGGTCTTTCTTTGCTGGGCATCTTTTGAAATGTGAAGTAGCCCCATTATTGGAATTGCAGTTTTTGCATGAGCTGTGCTTTGCTCCATCTAATTCATACAAGAGCAAATACAAATTCTCAAACTGCTACCCAATGTGAAGAAATTTAAAAACTTTGTGGAAAACCCCAGTAGTTGCACAGAAGAGCATTACTGCTACAAAACCATGGAGCCTGTCTCAACAGCTAAGGGAATACCGAGCTGTCAACATCCCATCTCTGCTTCTCTCAATGCTCTAGAGACAAGCACAGCACAGGCAGTGGTGCTGACCATTGTCCCGCCAAAGGGAATTCCTGTGAGTGAGTATAGGGAACATCTACAGAGGTAACAAAAGGGAAGAGGTGGGAAAGAAGACAAGTTTCCCCTTTGCTACAGTGAGGAAAACATGACTTTACATAAGAGAGGAATGTTTCTTTCCAAGAATGGAATGAAAGGAAAAGAAATCTCTGCAGAACATCGTCCCACTAGATTTGGTTTGACCAGTAGATTTAAATAGCAGTTTTACAATCTGTTCTAGCTAGTACAGCTGAGATGCATGGTCTTTTGATATTAATATTAATATCAAAAGAAAAATTTATGGTACCTATAGTTGACTGAAGAAGGTTTACAGAGTTTACCATGAGAAATGGGTATTAGATACCTGATTTGAATCTCCAGTATTTCACAGGTCATTTCACAGATGTATCACACAGCTCCCCTTTTATTGTGCTATCTTGTGTTTGGCTAAACACATTTTCAATAGGCTTGAATCCAAAAAACAGAAAGATGGAGAATCCACCATTTTTTCATTAGCTTAATCCAGCTGTTAATCAGCTTCGGTCTTAAAAATTCATGCCTAATATCCTATTTGAATCTGTATGACTTTAGCTTCCAGAAAATGGTGGGGGTTTTTTGGTTGGTAGAGCTTGGTTTTTGTTTTGTTTTGTTTTGTTTTGTTTTTCTCCTGAGGTTTTCCCTATTTAATTAAACAATTTAATTCACTTACTATTATTTTATACTCAAAAACCTATTTATATTGATGCTTTATCATGTGTCAGGTTGGGAGGTTTTTTTTATTTGTTTGAGTGAACTTATATCTTTCTCTAAAGTAATTCTATCCCTTAAATCTATGCTGTAAAGGGTGTGTGCAGGTGGTTGGTGTTTTATTTGTTTGATTTTTTTTTTGCATATATTAAGTTTCTATAAATTAGTTTTAAAACAGAAAAGCTCATGTGATTTGTTAGTCTTATTTCATAATGAAGTTTCACCAGTGTTCTAAAGGAAAATGAACTTGTCTCCCTAAGTGTGAGTATTGAAAGTCACATTTTTACCTGAACATCACAGTAAGAGTGATTGGAGAAATGTTTGCATATTGTGACATTTAAATAATTTTCAGAACAATGTTCTTGCAGTAAAAGTTCACCATTCTGTAAGCTTGGTCTGAAATTGATGTTATTAGTTTTTACTGTGGCAAAGTACATGTTTTGAGGTTGGCAGGAACATAGCTACAAGCCTTGTTGTAATTTACCATACCATGTATCTTCATGCAGTCTTAAAATTTCATCAGCTCTTTGTATTTACTTTCACATAATTAATTCAAATGTTGAAAAATATCAGGATTATTACTATTCTACATAAAATCCTGCTACAGATATTCACACTCAGTTATGACTCAGTGTGGGCAATTCATGACTGAAATCTGCTTAAAAATCACTTTCCACACTATTTATTACTGTTGCTTTATAGTTTGTATACAATACTGATATTAATCAGATTGCACTAATATAATGCCAATTTACTTAACAAAGCCTTAACAGCTTACATTTTGTACTTTTCTCAAACAAACCTACACTATCTTAAAAATACAATTAAAAACCAAATCCAAAACCAGACTCAACTTTAAAAGTTGTATTTTCAATGAAAAAGAAACTTCATTGGCACTTACTCTGTATTTCATATCCAACTCTTTAATAGTTATAATTCATGTCCAGTCTTCACTACTGAAGATGTATATATGTGTGACTTACATGTGGATAACCAGTATATATTGCTTTGAGCCATCATCCCTGTCTTCAGAATATGCTGCAGCATTGATAGTCTTCCTGCCTCTTGGAACAGCTATGGTAATCCAAGATTTATTAGAAGGGAATTTCAACCAGTTCCTCAGATCTCTGGTTATAAATTATACAAGACTGTAGATTTAACAAAATTTTTCTTTTACAGATGTTTGATACTCCCCGAGTTGCTAGAGAACTGGAAAACACTTTTAATTTCCTTTTATGATGGAAAAAAGCATGGTATATTTTCAATGAATTAATATAATTATTTATTAATCCTCTTTTTTTTTCCTTCATAATAACTTTATAATATCCATTTAATAGCAGGCCTAGGACAAATACATATTCTAAAATCTACAGGTTCTCATTTTTTCTATGTGATGCTAACATTTTTCTATATTTCATGATCATATATGCCTCCTTACCTATTTTTCATTACATCTAATTTAATATTCACAAGGCCTGCCCTGGCCTCATTATTGGGCCAAGATTGGCTCTAAGCCAAAGCTGTCCTTTCTGATATATTGGAACTGTCTTTTTTCACCATCTAATAAAATCTTCTTTTAAACCAACTATTTTCTATTTTTTTTCCTAAACTATTTTGCTCACATTTTTAAAGTTAACTCCTATACACATGATGTGCATCCTTATGTGTAGCATAAGTTTTTATAATTACTGTTTAGGGTAATTTTTTTTTTTCCACAGTGACTGCAATTACTCTTGATTACTGGCTCCCTGAATTTCTACTCTGTGATTAATTCTTCTATATCATAATCTGGCACTTAGTATCCCTCATGTAAGTAAATTATTATCTCTAATTTTTAGAAGGTGTAATAATGTCTTAGTAATGGCAGTATAAACCCTCCTTTGGTATTCTATGCTTTTAATGTAATAGGATGATGTTATTGTTATAAACTGTTAAAAGATCAAAAACTGTGTGGATTTGCCTGACTAGGACATGCCTGAAAGACCATTACTTTAAGTAGAATCACTTCATTATGTGGGAGTAAAGAAGCAGATAAGACCGACATGGGTTAAAGAGCAATTCTTGGGGATTACATTAATACACAAAGTCGTGCTGGCTGTCTTGTCTGTCAGCAAGCTACCAAGAAATTAAGGATATGACAGACAAGCTCAAGTCTGATGCTTGACTTGATGCTGGAAATAGGCCAGACTCAGTTGCAATTGTTCATGTAATTGCAAACATCTGACACACCCTTGCAACAAGAGATCCAGGTCATGGGGAACCTACCGGGACTAAACCCAGTGAAATAAGTTATTAGCCTTCAGGGATCCCACTGCAGTCAGGGGTGGTGACTTTTGTTTTACTGTTTCTTTTTCTTTTTTTTCACAATAAAGATGGATCTTCCAGACATTGCCTAGGTAAGTAAAGGCATTGTGATTTCCTTGAGAGTAAGGCTTGAGTTGTAGAAGAGACCGTCAACAACTAGAGGGCTCCTAGGTCCAAATTCAGCTTTGAGTGGTATTTGTGCAACTGTGTGGAAATTGGCAGGGTTGACTTTGTTCTTACTGATTTTAGTGTAGCTGTTAAGGCTTTAAATCATAGCTGGATTTTGCAATTAGCCATTCCTCACAGTAGACAGTAAACAAGTATATGTAGACATATACTCACTCTATTCATACTGTTTTGAAAACAGTCAAATCAATAGTGCCTGTTTAAAAGAGAAAAAAGGGCAGACTCTAACATCTAGATTCTCTGCATCTAAAAATCTTTTGTAATACAGGCAGTTTCAGGGAAGCACAATGTTTTAAACTTCCAACTTGTGTTATATAAAACACATTAGCATTTTTCACCCCCACTAATCAAGTCCAAAATCTGCATCTGTGTACTCCTTACACTACAAAATGTCAATTAATTTTATCCTCAGAGCACTGGTCCAAAACTATTGGTCCTCCTCATTTCAGTATAAAACACGAGAAAACTCTTGATCAAGTGACAGTGCCAAAGAGAAGCAAAGAGGAACAAATTTACAGTTTTCAGACATTGGCATGTTTCTAAAAAAGAATTATAATTCTTTATTGAGAAAAAGCAGTTGAGCAAAAATTACCTGGTCCTTAGTCAACTTTTAAAAATTACTTGGAATAAGACTGTCTTCACTAAAGCTGTTGTGTGAAGAATAATTTATATTAAGAAAATAATACCATGGGAACCATTTTCTTTATAACAAAGATTCGTTCAACAGTTGCAATATAAGGATTGTACAACAGTTGCAATATAAAATGGAACATTTAAAAGTGGTGAGAATTTTTATGTAAAATATTCTGTTGAAAAGAGGATAAGTCATAATTATGTCAATATATGGGGAACTAAACAAAATGTTTTAATGGTTGGAGAATATTCAAATTGCATTTTATAATTCCTACTCTGCTTTCAATAATTTAAATGCTCAGCTCTATATAGGATGTACAAGTCTAGGAAACTGAGAGTGGAGGACAGAAATGTCTAGGTTGCACATTTTTCCCTTCCAAACACTATTCAACAGATTGTATGGCACAGACCACTATGAGACTGCTCACAAAACACAAAAATAAGGATGTTGAATGCTAACAATTCATTAAACCTACAAGTTGCCACTTATTTAGAACACAAAACAAACGTCACAATTAGACATACAAAGTCCTCACAGAGGACTTGTCCTTACTTCTCTCAGTATTTAATATGCCAAGAACACTCCACACTTTTCCCATACAGTTATCCATGAATCTCTCTGCTTTCTAAGGTAGACTTGCAGACTCAACATTTTCTCCTCTAGGACATTACTTGTGGCCCTTGAGAAGTGAGAAATACTATTTTTCTGCAATTTACTCTGTACAATTCATAATGTTTATTAACCATTGTTAATTCATAAAAAACATTACACAGAACTCCATCACTGCAACCCCAACATTTTTATTCTCCTGTACTGAATAGAGCTACAGAAAGTCTGCAGCAGTTGGGGTGGCATAGTTCAAAGGAGAAAACTGTGCCCTGCTTCCTTAAGGAGACTGTCTCCTCTGAGTGCTAGAACACAGAAAGTCCTTTACAGAGCTCCATGAAAAGCTTTACAAAGCTCTGCCTCTTCTTGGAAAAAATCTGTATCTGAAGTTGACCATCTCCAATGTACAAAGCGATATAATCTTCACTAACATTCCTGTACCAGGATATGCAACCAGTAGCATTTCTCAGCATAACTACTAAGTCTGCAGTGACCAAACTAACTTCTATTTATCTGTATGCCAATAGGTACTTCTAAAACAATAACCAGGATCTGGACATGGTCTGAATGTCTCCTGAATAATACAAGCTGTGGACCCCAACTAGTAAAAGTTCAGCCTGTGGATTAAAACATTTATCCTTCTGGCAGGAATGCATAAAAATTTATGCAAAAACAGATGTGTCTCAGCCAAATAGTGACACCAGGGACTTTTGGGTTCACAAAAACCTTCTGTAAAAATGCATGGAAGGGCTTTTTTGTCTAGAAACTTTGATGCTTAAGTACAAGTGCATGACACCTCCAGAAATACATGCATCATGTATATGTAGCTACAATGGCAGACTGCTAAAATGACTGTAGATCAATACAAATGCCTGAGGTGATGTTGCATGACAGGACCAAGAAATTTAATGTTTGACAAAAATGTTTCATGTGAAATAGCAGTCCCAGGGCATCTGGAAACTAACCAAGGAACTGTCCCTAGATCTCTGAAAGAGAAAAAGGAAAAAGGCAATTGTAATTAGAAGATATAAGCTAATGACAAAGCTGTGAGTGTGGTAATGGCCCATTAATGAATCCCTTTTGAGCTCCCTGAGAGCTGGTTTCAGGCTCCTGTATGTGGAACCAGCTTGATGTAGCTGGAAGTCTGGGTCCTGACTCCTCCAAAATGAAACTGTTTAAACATCCAGCTTTAATAGAATGGCTTTGAAAACAGCTGGGTCCCAAGGGCATTCCAGCAGGCTTCAGGATGCTTCAGGGCCAGCATTCAGGTCCAAATTAGACATGTTCTTATTTGCCAAGATGAAAGGCAAAATAGCTGTCTGCACACAGTACAAAGACAGCACAACTGTCTTGAAAATGTTATTCCTGTACCTAAATAAAGTCTTGTAATGTCAGTCTGAGAAAGGAGATAATAAATAGCTTCTTAGGCACAGAAACATGATTTACGGAGGATCAAGACATGCTTCAGTCCTGTACATGGATAACTCCTTCCCCTCTATCCTGCAAAAATTAATTCCTTTCAGTCTCTGATAGTCTGAATCTGATCTTAATAAAGTCCCAACATATGAACTTCCTTTGTACCTGTATTTGCCAAGCATTTCAAAGAAAACAGGAATAAATTATTGAGAAGAGTATAACAAAGGGTTTGACATGCCATGAATTGGACTCCTTTTTCCCTGACTTTATATAAAGGAAAACTGGGCTAGGGAAGCATATAAAAGAGGACCCAACAAATCTTATTTACTGACAGTTCTCATTATGCAATTCCATAAACCAGGGTATCTTGACTTTCCTGTGTCAGTAACACTCTATGCCTCTGCCCTTCCTCTTGTGGGTGCCTTCTACATCACTGCAGGACAAAGAAGACAGTGATTGTGATTCTCTTGCTCTTTAAAGAATGGTGGCTTAAACAGAGCAAATCAAGTAACAGCCCCCCACCCCGCCACACACACACACTTGAAAAACAAAACAGAAAAGCCTCCATGACTGGGTAAAAGAAGGGACAAAGTGACTATTTCACAGCTTCAACAGAATGCTAGGAAAATGTGCAAAAATAGCTCTAGTTCAAGAAAGGAATTCCTGCTAATAGGTTAGAGGCATCCTTTCCACTAAGGGGATTCTCAAGTGTGAAATATATCTTTCAGAAAAACTAGACACCTTTGATAACACTTACATGTGAGAAATGTGTGGCATTAAGCCAAAAATAGAAAATGTACATTTTGCTGTCCAGATAACTATGCCAGAAGTAAATGTAAATATTCCAGCTTTTGCTTGAAATGATATGCAAAACATACTTATGTGAATTATACAGAAGATACTTCACTTCTTGATTAAAGTGATCAAAGATTACCCAGAACACAACCTGTGAATAAGTTGGTGAATGACCCCAAGGTGTGACCCCCTTAGATCATGAAACAGAGTCCCTGGTGAGAAGCTCAACAGGACCTGGCAGTGTTTGGTCACAGCCCAGAAACTCAATCACATCCTGAGTTGTACCAAAAGGGGGTTGGTCATCAGGACAAGGGAGGGAATTCTGTCCCACTACTCCACTCTTGTGGGACCCCACATAAAGTGCTGCATATACCTCTGGGGTTCCGAGTGAGATACTGGCACAAATTGCTCAGAGAACCTGTGCGTGCCCCAGCCCTGGAGCTGTTCAAGGCCATTATTGGATGGGGTTTTAAGCAACCTGGTCTAGAGGAGGGTGTCTCTGTCCACAGCAGGGAAGTGAGAACGAGATGATCTGTAAGGTCCCTTCCAATACAAACTGTTCTGTGATTCTATGAATGTCAGCACAAAGGCCAGAACACATGATCAGTGTTATCAGTTGTTATAAGATAGGAAGGAAAAGATGCTGATGTTCAGACACAGGTATGAGTTACTTGTGTTTGGCATCCACAGCTGTTGGCCATGGACAGAGCAGCTGATGTGACATATTACCCTGCCAGGAGAGGATAGCTTCCCTTATCTAGAGCTTTGCTTCCATCTAGTTTTAACTTTCTTAATAAGCAAAGCTCTCCCTACTCCTACTGAAAGAGAATGTTTATAGTCTAAAACTGAGCTCACTGCTTTTCTTTTTTCATTTTTGCAAATTTATCCCATTTTTGGTATTTACTGCTTCATTGCATAGTGACTAGACCTACCTTTTCTACTGTAAGCAATTTTCTGTTATTATTCATTGTGCCTTGGCTATAAGGAGAGAAATACTATTTTAAAGTAGGCCGGAATCCAATGATTTAGACTGAGAGGAAATCAACCTGGAAAACAGTAATAATTAGAATTAGCAATGCTGACCTCTGCCAAGGTGCTTGCTCACTGTTCCATACCACAAAGGCATATATAACAACTCACATAGACTAGGAGACAGCTCAGGACACGTCCAAGGATGTTGGCTCTGTGTGGGAGGACAACATCCAGATTGACACTGATCCTACCCAGAGGCTAAAAGCAATAAACCAGATCCTTTCACTGTAAATGGAAATCACCTAGACTAACAAAATGGGCTGTGGCTGAGTTTTACTTCAGAAATTTAAAAGAACATCAAAGAACCACCTTTTGAAATTTAGTAGTGCTCCAGATACTAAAGCTGTGGAGAGAGAGGGGCTAATAACTGTCCAGTGTGAGGTTCAAGGTTTAGTCTAATGCCTGTCCTGCACACTTTTATTAATGTCTATTTTTGATTGGTTTTGCTATAGTATGAATGTTAATTTTATTAAAAAGCTGGTTTATGTCTAACCATGTGTAAATATATGGGAGATTTTCTTTCAGGATACCTATTTAATTTATCTGTTGTTATGGGACAAAGGTAACCATGAAAAATGAGATGGGCCTGGGGGAAAAAAAAAACAAGAAACCTATTTCTAATGGCCATTTTTGTCACATATACTAACAGAATACATATCATAATGGAAACCAAACTTCCACTTAGTTTTGGTTTTTTATTTTTTTTTCTGTGATTGCAAAAATAAATTTGTCTGTAATTCATAAAGCTTAATGAGTTCCTGATTACACTAAATTTGTATAATTGAACAGCGCTAAGAGAGATGTTTGTAAGATTGATAGAATTGGCATCAAATTTTTGTACACTTATCTGAAAAGCAAGCTTTAGCAGACTGATTACAGTAGTTTAAATGCCTCTGCCTTGCTATTTGTGGTAAGACTTCAGCACTTACTGGCACATAGGCATTTGTATCATTGAGCACATTGATCACTCTCTGCTTTACCATCCTTTGAGGGCAGATTTGTTTTCAGACTGCTGAGCTTTTGAATCTTTCCATGACTGTGTCACTGTGCAATTTGGCTTGAACATCAAGAGCGAGTAGGAAGAATAAATGGGGAGTTGGCTAAGCAGTACAAGGTACAACAAAGCAGAAAAATCTCTCTTGACTATACACTTGCATTTGGATTCCCTCATCAAACTATGTGTTTCTAAAGAGATGTATTTTAAAAACTATTAGTTCTCAGCTTCTCCAGCAGTCTTCATTCATTCCTGTTTATCTTTCAAGTTACCACTCATTTCTGTTTTAAAAACCCAAATGTTCTCCTTGACACAAGCTGTTAATTTTATGACAAATAGCCAATAGCAATAAGGTTACAAGATACTTTGCATTTAATTATGTTTGTAGGGGTATCATGACTCTGGATGTATGAATTTCAGAGTCACGTCTCTCACAGAAGTTCTTAGTATGGCCTTTGCTCTTACAGCACATGATAAAGGCAAATGCACTTCTGTGTAAAAGACAGATGATTGATTGATAGATAGTCACACAGATAGATACTAACTGAACAAAATTCATATCATCCTTTATAGAAGAGTGTCAAAGTAACTTAAACAATTGGAAAATACTGCTTCAGCTATAACCATTAATACTATCTTGGTTTGTAATCAGGAGAAATCAGCTTCTTCAATGACTACTACATTTCTGAATCTTAACCTGTATCTGTTTTTTTAAAACATGTTGTTTCTGAGACAATTAAGAAATGGATGTTAAGAACTAGAACAGAAATCCAGAACATTAAAATGAACTATTTCACAAGTACAAATGAAGAGACAGCAGAAAATCAGAGAATCTGTTTAAAAATTTAATTAGAGATGTCAGCCTAAGGACAAATGAACTTATTACATTTCAGTAAATGAACTTAATACATTTCAATAATTGAATTTGTCATCTCCTTTTAATTGCACCTGGGAATAGAATAGAAAACATGAAATGAACCTGCACCTGGCTGGATAGCAATGATGGACAGACTGATGATGAAATTTTCCAAACATGACCTTCCTTCTCCAACAGCCAGATTTACAGAAGTGCAGCCCAATGAAACAACTACTTTTTTGATTTCTTTTCCATCAGAGTGTTTCACTTTTCTGAGCAAACCAGGCAGAAAAGAAGAAGAGAACACCAGTGGCAGCTTTTTAAGAAGGATTTGCTTTGTTAGCTGTCATGAATTTACTACCTTTGTATGTTTCTATGCCCTCAAGCAAGCAGATTACAAGGTTCTGGGGTAAAAAAAAAAATTGGATAATGCTTCACCTTCCAGTACAGTAATAGTCTCAAAAAATATCAAATCAATTTGCTAATTAATTAACCCTTTCAATATCTTTGCAACGTACTGTTAGTTTTCTGTGGCTTTTTGTTGCTCTTTGTTCTTCAGAAGAAGAAAATGAGAACCATGGAGTTGCAGTATGTTTCCAGGCATAGTCTCCAATGAAATCTCCATGTGCTACCAGAGTGTCTAAGGTAGAATTCAACTTATTCTACAAGAGAGGGAGTTTTCAGCATAGCATTTGGTTGGAAACCTTAACTCCATAAATAATTTTCTCATTTAGCCTTTAACTGCTTTGGTCTTCTGGTCAGACTGGCCCATGCCAAAGCCTGCTGTCTCAGGGGGGCTTCACAGAAGTGGATGAAGGTCCCAAACAACTCTTCCTCCTGGAATTTAAAGGTTATCAGTTTCCTGTTTCTTTTAATTAGTTATCATGTGTATACATGCAGGGAGTGTGGCTGGAGAAAAATGTGATCTATTTTGATTCATTATTACTTTGGATTTTTATTGTAATTAATGTCAAGAGAACCTAGAAATTTATGAAGACATTCTTTCAAGATGCATTTAAAGCAAAATAAATAAAACAAAATTATTTCAATGGACCTATAATGTGAAAAAGACCCCAAACATTTTGTGATGACATCAAAATAGTTAAGAAGCAGGAAGAAAACAAGGCTATGTGTAAATTTTGTATGTTTCACTACTGACACAGATCAAGGCTAAGTCCTAAAGAAAACTTCTGGCAAGTTGTCCCAGCATGGCTGTATAACAGAGATGAAAGATATTGAAGCAGATGTGGGGAAAGTAAGTCTTCACTGACAAAAACAGCCTGTAATTGCAGTTTAACTGGAGCTGGAGGTCACCTTGCCCATGACTGTTTGGTCAAACTCAATGAGGACAGAGTTACTCAGTTCACTGCTATTTTTCTAGGACCATACCCATCATTAACCATTTTGACAAATGAGAGAGAAGTGTATTATGACAAGATCGAGGGTGAAACAGAATGGCTACAACTGCAAACAGCAGAATCGTTTATCTCAGTGACAGGAAAAGGGAGTTGCAGTAATTGCCAGGGAATTAATGGAGTCAGCAGTGTTCTTTAATATGGGAGGAACTGCTGTGGGCAATGAGAAAGTCAAGAACCCACAGAAAGTAAGGAGGTAAGACAAATAAAGGGAGAGGGAGGCCAACAGCAGGTGATCAAGGAGATGGAAGTCAGTGGGACTTCTCTGCAGCCATGCAGAATTAACACAAGGACAGAGTCGATACCCAAAGGAAGAAAGGGCAAGGAGCAGCATGCTGACAGCCACATGGGCAGTCACTAGAGGAAACAAAAAGGCTTAATGGGAGAAGCCAAACTGCATCCCTGTGTGTGCACTCTCAAGTGACAGTGGATGACAAGCAAGGACACAAGTACAGTGCAGAGCCAGCACTTGTGAAGATCAGTGGCAGGAAGGCTTGGGTCTGGACAGCCATTGCATGACCACAGCAGGACAGGAGGCTGAGCAGGCTGACAGGGTGTAGAATTCCAAAAGATAGCGGGATAATGTGCATGTCTCAAAAAAACATAGCTGGATAGCCATGGAGCCCATGAATGATTATTTGCACTAGCAGACAAGCATTGCTGGTGTTAACACTCTGTGAGAAAGAACAAAATGTGGCTGGAGACGGAGGCCATGTGGAGGGAGGGCGGCACTTTTCCAGGACAACCTTGTTGTAGTTCCTGGAGATGAACACAACACAGTACCACACAAGCACAGCAATGAGGGCAAGATGTGGTGGGCATGGACTGCGGGAG
This sequence comes from Aegithalos caudatus, assembly GCA_013389925.1. Lineage (NCBI taxonomy): Eukaryota > Metazoa > Chordata > Aves > Passeriformes > Aegithalidae > Aegithalos > Aegithalos caudatus. The sequence goes on from WEIU01008655.1 coordinate 292,672, forward strand.
GAGATCAAGACCATCCATGTCCCTCGAAGGCCTCTGAGCAATTTCCGAAAAGATCTGAAAGAACAGACTGCGCACGATAATTAATTTGCATATAAAGCAAGAAACCTGTCCATGAAAAGGTATCCCCTTCAAGTCTGGCTGCATCTTTTCTTTTTTCCTCTTCTCTTTTCTCTCCTTTCTTTATTCTTTTCTTTTGCCCTCTCTGACCCCTCACTCCCTCTTTAATTCACCTTTTCTCTCTTCCCTTTCACCCTTCCCCTATATCCAAAACCCACTGTCGTGTGCTCACGAAGTAGGTCAGGGGCTAACCAATTCCCACGCCAAGCGTGCAATATGCTACTAAACCTTTCTAACTGCTTGCAGATCCCCTAACTTCCATGGCTCTTTTCGAGCATCTACCACCCGGAGCCGAACCACCCTGGCGGCTCTAACACTGCCTCAAGGCTCCACGCCACTGCTGCCGGCACAGCCCCGCGCCGGGTCCCTCACAGCGCCCCCGGGGGCGGAGCCGCCATTACCGGG
>WEIU01008655.1:293957-346867 GCA_013389925.1 Aegithalos caudatus
CCCCGCGGTAAGAAAGTCTCGATCCAAGAGATATCCGACTTGTTTCTCAGCTCGTGCTGAAGTGTGGTGTTTTAAAGTCGCAAAGGCCGTTGGGTATCTGCTGTAGAAAAATCAGTCGTTCAGGTTCTTCAGGATGCTTTTTGGTTGTTACTTTTATATTAAATGGCAAGTCAATATTTCGACCGCTGTTAGTTCATACTTGCGTAAGCTTATGTGTATTGTTTAGATGGGGAAATACTATAAGTGGGAAAAGAGATGGTAGTGTTCAACTTTTTAAATATTCTTTTTCCTGCAGTTTATGGACTCAGCTCGGACCACACACATCTCTGATGGTCGCTTGTACAGAGTTAATGTTTCAGATCTTGTATTTAGACGAGACAGAAAAAAGGAGGTGCTGAGTGGTTTGTGCTCAAAGGGGCAGGTGTAAAATAGTGATTGCCAAAAGAAAGAAAAAATCTTACCTGGCAGTCCTGCTAATAGCAACCCTTTTATGTCATCACAGCTGTGTCTGGAATTGTGTGACTGGGAACTGATCTAACTGTAAACTGGCCACCAAAATCTTTTCCTGTTTCTGTTTTTCTTCATTTAAATATAAGAGTAACCATACTGGGTGTCACACAAAATAAACTTATTTTGTATGTCTGTAAAAGCCATGAGGCCAGTGCTTTAAAAAGGGAAGTATACATGATGCTGCTGGGGAATATTGTCTCACCTTCTCTTTCAGTTCAAGGACTTGCTGAGGTTTTCCTGATGTATTCTGTAACTATAAGTGATATAGTTAGTTCCATATAGTGTTTTGGATTTTTTTTAACCCCTGTAAGCTCTGAGCCTCTGTTACATTTTGGTAGTTTCTTCAGGTCTGCTACCTGGTATGAATACTCACCTTGTTTTGGAATCTTGTTGGTGTCAACCTAATTTTCCAGGTAGTGTTTACATTAGAACAATTCCTCTCATGTTTGTGATACTTGGAAAGCTTGCCTCTAAGTTTTTTCCTTATCGAATTGAAAAGGCATAGCATGCTTGTTTCCAAGGAAAAAGTTATGCACTTTTATCATCCTTGCTGTTTTGTGAGCCTTTTCTAATTCTAGTAGCTACTTCTCTTTTCAGTAGGGTAAGAGAAGCTGCACACGTTATTCAAGAGGAGAATGAAGTCTAGATTTATATACCAGCATCACTTTCCCTCTTCTCTCTTCCTTCCCTGTTAGTTCATCCTTCTCATTTCATGATGTGTCTATGCAAATACTTGTGCTAGTTCTGAAAAGGGAACAGTATGGGAGAAGGGTAAAAATGCTGCATTTCATGTACTGATTTTATTCATGTACTGATGGGTTAAAACTCCTTGATCTGCAGCATGAAATAGTGATTATTGCATGTTGGAAGAGGGTGGGTTTTCTTTTCCCAGTTTGTTCGAGTGCAGGTTGCTTTGAATGTAAGGAAATTAGGGCCTGAACTTGCAGAAGAAAGCAAGGTATTTAGTGCTAAACTTACTTTTTTGCAGTGGTGTTTATTAAGGCCATTTTCAGTAGAAGTTCCTAGTAGAAGTTTCACTTTTCACTTCTGTGGACAGGATAGAAGTAAAAGATACTGGGATAGTTTTTTGTTGTTCCTGCTTTTTAAACCTTTCAGGTAGTGGACGTATCAGTAAGATTTGAATGTAATACACATAGGATTCAACATTGGTTGAAATTTTCCTTAGAGCAGGTTGCAGAGCCAGGTTGTATTAGTATGTCTAATTCAGATGACCAGTGGTTGTACAGGGAACAGAATAAACTTGGAGGGGGAAAGCCTCTGGCTTTGGCAAGTTCATCATGACATTCTCAAGTGTGTTTTGTTTTGGTACTACAAGGATTATTATCATTCCTCTCCAATTACAAATGGTGAATATTATTCATTTTCACAAGCTGGACCTTGACCAGTTGTGAATTACTTTGTTTTTAAGAAAGGCAATCCAATGAATTGAAGCCATTAACTAGCCCTAGTAACCTGTTTAGTTTTGCAGTGTAGAAGACTAACTCAGCTGCATTGCTTCACTCTTGCTGGTGAAATAGTGAAAGGAGGTAGAAAGAAGAGACCAGGTCTTGAATAGATAAATTTCCATTTCTGTGCTGTTACTTTCCTCTGCAGACTGAGGAGGCAAATGTTCTTTACTCTTGGGATTTTCTGTGTATCATTGTATCAGAGTTTATGGTCTGACCTCCCCTTGTTTTGTTTTGTTTTCTGTCATGTGCAGGATAGTGTTGAAGGGTCAGTGTCTGTTACAAAGCAGAGATCAGGATCCATTGGCGATCGACCAGCAAGACCTACTCTTTTAGAACAAGTATTGAATAAAAAAAGGCTGGTAAGTCTTGTTTTTGGGAGGTTTTGAACTCAAATAAATAAAGACAGTATAACAGTATTTACCTGTCACCATTGTGAAAAAAGAAAATCAGTGCACTGCATGTGCATATTTTCAAATTTGAAATATGCTTCAGAGGTGTGTGCATCAGCCTTGCTGTGAAGAATACTAAGATGACTGAGTTTAATGATCTGAAGTTTTGGTAGTAACAGATGTGGTGGTTTCTTTAGGGTAGATAGTGCCTACAGTATAACAGATGGTTTTAGCTTGTTAAACCAAAGCCTTAGGTAGAACAATGAATGGACTTTAGGTCTGGTGTAAGCTTTACTTATGGTGTGTTTTAGAAGTTGTAGATGTATCATATCAAACTTAAAGTTGTGTATATATGTGTTGATAAAGCAAACTCTAAGCAAACAGTGTAATTTATAATATTTGCAGACTGTGAGAAAGGCATGTCTCATAAGTTTTTTAAACATTGATTTCACCTTTAACAAATTAAGCCCAGTGCATGGAAATCATTCAGTACCTACAGTTTGTATGGCTTCTCTGTTACAATTTTCTTTGTTGCATGTTTCTGCAGTCCTTGTTCTTCAAAAGCTGTTGGGACTGTTTGTCTTCTCTCTGTTACCTGTGCAACTCAATTTAACAGTACTCATTATAGTGCTGTAGTGCTTGTTCAGAAATTTGGAAGGCTGTGAAAGAAAGATCAAGTCAGTCTTAAGTATACCCAGATGTATTTCTTGGTAATTCTTTCTCAATTATAGCACTTTTTTAGTGATTGTGTCTAAAACTTAGAGGACTATTCATAGTTTTTCAGTGTTTATGAGGAAAACAAGTAGTGAACTATGAAGTAGTTTTTATAATACCTCTTGTTCTTCATGCCCCGCTTACTGGCTTGCTGTTCACTTTCCTGGCTGTTTATATTGATGTGGCTTTTAATTAAGTTTGAAAGGTATCTTCTGAATGAAACATGATTTCTTTATAGAAGTACAGCAACCAGAAGCTCTTCTAAGAGATTTTCGGAGCTGTTGCACTAATTATGTCAAGGCTCTTTAAGAACTCAGGATTCCTTTCAGCATATCTGAAATTCAGATTCTCCTTTATCTGCTTCTCTCTTTCTCCTCTGACTTGCAGTTGCAATACCTCTTTGGTTATATCACTGAAGGATATAACTGACCATGGATAATAAGCAAGCATCTAGGGAATTCATTCAGCTGAAAAATAACCCTTTTCCTGTATTAATTTTTTGGAAGGATCAATTCCCAACCTTATTTGCTATTTGACCTTACAATCACTTGTGCTGCTGCTGTGCAAGAATGAGAGTGAATAACCAGAGTTGGATTACAGACTGCAACTATTCAGGCCAGGAGCCAGATGCTTTTAGATGCTTTTGTCTTTTGATTGAATGCAGAGGAGTTTAACCTATTCCCTGTGGATGGACTGCTGTTTTGAAATGTTGGGAAATTCTGGACAATCAGTGAAAATCATAGAGTATCCTGAGTCAGAAGGGACTCACAAGGATCGCTAAGTCCAACTCCCTGTTCCTCACAGAACTGCCTAAAACTAAAATATGTGCTACAGACATAGTCCTGATGCTTGAACTCTGACAGGCACATGAGCTTTGCTGCAGGATTGCAATATTTTATTCATTTATTAAACTGTTTTTGAGCTACCTGCAGTGGGAAATGTAGAAACTGGCTCAATTGAAGCACAGCTTTAGAACTGAAGCACAATTGAAAGATGTTTTGGTTCTAGTACATCAGTTGATTACTCCTGATTGCTATACTTACAGGGGTTTTGTGATATTAAGCAACAGCAGTGGGTAATGTGCAAATTCATGTAATGGAAAAATATTACTATGGTACCTATTTAACATATGTGAGTTTTGTGAAGTAAAGTTCACTTTCTCTCTCTTTCAGTCCCTACTCAGAAGCCCAGAAGTAGTGCAGTTCCTTCAGAAACAACAGCAACTGTTAAGTCAACAAGCTTTGGAACAAAGGCAGCAACAGTTTCAAGGAGCACCTGGGTAATGAGGAAAGATCAGTGATCTGCAGATGAGCCTGGTGCTGATGGAGGCACAAGATCTGTATTTTATATAAATACAAAGAATCTCAATGTTTAAACAAAGATGGAAGTTGCTGTTGTTACGTATTTGTTTCTTGTTTGCACTTTTGAGGTTTTGAGCTGCTTGGGTGTCTGCAAACTTGTGAGTGAATCACAGAGTGGGCTGGGTTGTGTTATGGAAACTTCCCAGTGTGACCATTCAAGAGACTCTCTGACTGTCATTCTCCCAGTGCCAGAGACTTTAATTTCTGGGACCAAAGCTCCTTCACTGTGGGTAGCTCCAGAGGTCTGACAGGTGCCGCACGTGACTCCCTGCACACCCAGCTTGAAGTCAGACCAGGTTTTCTTACTGGTTTGACCCCAGGTCTTAGACACCTTGTTCCATAAAGCAATTTATTAGCAGTGTAATAACACACAAAATAACACAGAAACAGCCTGCGCTGGTGTCTCTGAGGAGCGATCTCAAAGAAACTTCTGGGCTTTTCTACCATCACAGTCTAAGGCAAGCCTTGTTCTTCCTCCTGAATCTTCCCTTCCTGCCATGTGCCTGTGTCCATTCACCTGGCTAGCCACTCATCTTCCTGCATTTTGTTATGCAAAGAGTTGGCAGTTCACTGCCTCCTGTCCTCCCTCCCACCCACATCTCAATCTGCATCTCACAAATCAGGTACCTGCACCAGATGTATCCCTCATCAGTTGGAAGGGACCTTGAAAGATCATCAAGTTCCAACTCCCCTGTGAACCAGGAACACCTTTCACAAGACCAGGTTGCTCAGAGCTCCACCCTCCCTGGCCTTGAACACTTCCCAGGGAGAGGGTATACATACCGAACTTTTCTGAGCAACCTGTTCCAGTGCCTGACTACCCTCACAGGAAAGAATTTCTTCCTAATATCTAATGTAAATCTACTCTCTTTCAGTGTGAACCCATTCCCCCTTTCCTGTCCCTACATGCCCTTGTAAAAAAATCCCCCTCCCATCCTTCCTGCAAGGTCCCTTCAGGTAATGGAAGGTGGCAGTTAGGTCACCATGAAGCCACCTCTTTTCCAGGCTGAACAATTCCAATTCTCTCAGCCTTTCCTCATAGGAGAGGTCATCCATCCCTCTAATCAACTTGTGACCCATCTCTGGATTTGCTGTAGCAGGTGGATATCCTTCCTATGCCATAGGTTCCAAAGCTGGATGCAGTCCACCAGATGGGGTTTCACCAGAGCAGAGGGGCAGTGACTTTGGCTGGACATACAGTTTTATAAATTTTCATTACCTGCTATCCTCTGTCCTTTCCACAGATAGGTATTATTTTCCCACCACAAGAGTATCCTTCACTCCTCCAGTTATTCAAAATCACACCATGACTTGGGCTAGATTCCATCAAGGACAAGAGCAGCAGTACACTTAATTACTGGGCAACAGCACTGGCTCTGTACCTCCCACTCTCTTTATTCCTCACAAAATTCATGCTTCATCAGTTCATGTTATTTTTGCTGCTTTGTTTTGGAACATAAACCACAAGTTATTTCCCCCCAAGGTTAAATCTCCTTGGAGCAGATACTGGGTCTCCCCATCCTTCTGCATTATCTGTTGTAGTTGAATCAGCCACTGGATTTCAGAGTTCTTCAGTAAAATTTCAGAAGGCTTCAACCATCAGCACCTTGTTATTCAAAAGTCTCTCGTACCTTTTCTCAGTTGCAGTCCTATGGCAGCTCCAAGCAGCTCTGGTTCTTTCCCTCTCTGCTCTCGCAGGCAGCTGGGCTCCCTCCTTCCCTGCCTCTTCCCAGCGCAGCCACCAGACTCCAATTGCTAACTCACTCTTTTATCACATAAAGCTGTGAGGGCAAGGCTGTTCCCACTCTTGGATAATTAACACAGCTGCAATGTATCAGGGCAAGATTGCCTTCAGCACTACCTCTATCTTGTCTTCCCACATCTTCCCACAATTACCCACCAATTATTTGAGCAAAGACAATCCCATAAACAGGTTTGCCTTTTCCTATAGGGAGAGAAATCCACCCCGATTTTCCCAGCCACTTCCCCTGTATTGTATGGGGACCTTATCTCCTCCCCTAGTGTGTAGGGGTTTTGTGTGGGCAGGACCAGGGAGGTTTGCAGATCCCCTGGTGTTAACCAGTCAAGTGGCTTCTGGTAAATTTACATCTCAATCCTTCCATGCCCCATTACCTAACACTCTTAACATAGTTCTCAGCACTCCATTATACCGAACAATCTTTTCAGAGGCTTATGGGTGATAAGGGATGTGATGTCCACTCAATGCCAGGATTTTTGCCCAAGAGTTTATGAGATTATTTTGAAAATGAGTCCCTGGTTTGGTTCTCTCTGGGGTACCATGTTGCCACAAAATGCATCTCTCAAGCTCTGAGATGGTGCCTTGAGCAGTGGCGATGGCTTACAGGGTATGTTGGAGCCAGTTGCTGCCTCTACTGTGGTATGTAAGGCTTGCCTTGGTGTGTTCATGGCAGTGGTCCAGCTTCCCAGGCCTCACCATACCAGAAACCACTGCCCTCTATTCCTGGGAAAGTTTACTTCATTGGCTTGGTTGATTGCAGCACATGCTTCTCATTCAAGGGTTATCTGTGCAATGGCCTCCATGCTCAGATCCACCCCTCAATGATGAGCCCATACTTCTGTTGCAGCTGATGATTCATGGCCCCATCAGCTTATAAATAGCTTACCCTTCCACTCCTAGTCCAAGTGTACCTAAGTTAATTCAGTTTTGGCAGCCTTATTTACCTACTCATTGTTTTGATGTTCACTGGAATGGGTTTTGGGCACGTGAACATCATCCTGATGTACCTTTCCAGTCATGTTTTTGACCTGTGCACTGATGTCTTGCCCCAGTGCAGGTGCAGTCCAGCCCAGATGGGTTTACCCCTGCGTTGGTCTTCCATTTTTGCAGCCACCTCTATATGGCATTAGCCACCATCCAGGAGTGAGGAGGGAGGTCACTTCTCATTCATCAATCTGTAGGGCTAGTTTGGATGGCTTTCACCTCTGCAAATTGGCTTGACTTGCCTGTTCCTTCTGCAGCGTCAATGACTCCTCCACCTCTGATAGTTTCCTGCCAGATAGCAGGATCCATGACTAAATAGGGCATAGCCTCTTTCATCTTCTGGTATCTCGTTATGTGGAGGTGCTTCTTGTGCACAAGTCTCTTTTCTCTGGCAGTGCTCCATAATCTTTGCCTTCTGGCCAGTCTGTAATTTTTTCCAGAATTCCCAATTGAGCTCATGTAATCAATGCTACCCTCTTACTCCATGCAGCACTGGCTGAGTGATCTGTTTTTGAAATATTTTCCAATTATTTTTAAACTTTCATTTTAATATTTAATTTGTTAATAAAAATTTGTTCATGGTAGCAGTGTGTAGCTGTACACCCTTTTTCCTACCAAAGTTACAATAAATTAACAGTTTTCTATATAAGCATTTATAGTTAAATCAGTCTTCGATGACAATCATTGATGGAAATCAGTTACTTTCTGTGGACATTGTGAAACAAAGTTCTGAAGTTGAGCCAGTCCAGTGGCATTACCTAACAGTAATTGCTCAGGGATATGAGAAATCTACGTCCTGTAGAATCTTGCACTAAAAAGACAACATGCCATCAAGAAGTCAATCCAGCAGTTCATAGAAGTGCAAGTAGGTACTGTTCATTACCTTCAAGTTGAGTAGGTTTGAAATGCTTCATTGTGCATAGCATGTAAAAGAATTTGCATTTAAAAGTTCCTAAAGTGATAAATGGCAAAAAGCTTTAAAAAGTATTAGGTGAAAAGTATGAAATTGTGAGTTGGACCTTTTTACATAGAGTTACTTGAAATTACTGACTTTTTATATGTGAAATATAACTTAATTGCAGATTAAAATACCACTGATTTTAAGTGACTAAATTAAATTAAATTTTAAAGCTTTTAACTCATAATAGTAAATAATTCAAAATTAAGTCTTTTTCTCAAAAAAGTATAGTTAAAATTCTTTTATTAAGACAACAGGTCTCTAATCAGCTGCAGTGATAGACTTCACAGTTTTTCAGCCAATTAAAATGGATTTGCAATTGATTAAGAATTCAAACACTGTAAGTGTTTAATCCCATGTTTTATTTATAAAAGTAGTTTTGTATTAAGCCACATTTCTGAATAGATACTATCTATAAAAGTACTACTTTAAATTGCAGCAGTTTGATCCACTGAATAATATCTCTTCAGCAGTATTTGTTAGTCTTACAGATTTTTACAAACTGTGCTTTTTGTATGTACAAAACTTTTCTGTAGGGATTTATTGTATTTAGCATTGTGCAAGTTGTTCTTTAAAAGAGAACTTGACAGCTTTGTATAAACAGTTCTGGACCAATAAGTGAGTAAAATCTTTGGTTTTTCTTTTTAAAAAAGTCTGTTCTTTTTTTTTTTGTTAAATTTGTATGGGCTTTTATTCTTGTGCTAAAACAGCCAGTTCTGACTAAATAGTATTTTGTGTTTCAAGGTCTTGTTCTAAAAAGTCACTTTAGATTAAAGAAAAATCAGGTTACTTTTCAGTATGTAAGAATATATGTGAAAACATAATTGGCAAAAATTGTAGAATAATGTATTTGATTTTGTTTTAAATCGTCAATTTATAACAGGTGAACAGCTCATTTGGGTGGACAGATCTGATTCAATTTTTAAAAAACCCTAACCCTCAGGGCAGAAAATTGGCACAAGGGGAGTGTTTGTTAAGACGGTGATGAACAAGTTGTTTGTGTCAAAACAAATGGAAGTGGTTGAAGCTGTGCATAGAGATGTTCAGTAGAGTGCAGCTCACCTATCCTGTATTTTTGGTAGTCTGTGATAGCAGCACCATAAGGCTGGTGCAGACACTGGGAGATGTGCTGGTAGCAGCACTTCCCTGTTCGGGCAAAAGATTGGATGGGATTCCCAACCCAGTGCTGTCTGCATAGCTCCCAGGTTCCTTATGTTGTCTAGCCCCTTCTGTTATTGCAGAACAAAATCTGAATTTTAGGAAGATGAAAACACAACCCTTCTGTAAGAATACATTCTTACTATATCTCCCTTTGACCTTGAGCATTTCAAGAACCGTGCAGCTGCAAGTCTGTCTTTCCACTAGGGTCAGTGTGGTCCAGAGGGAAGGCTTCTGTCACACGGCAGCATCACTGTCTGTCCCCATCAAAACAAAACTGAACTATCCTCTTGAATCATCAAATCTACCACAACAATAAGGGATTCATATACTGTACATGGAGATTTTATGCCGAATTAATTTTCAGTGCATTTTGTTTTGAGCATCCCATTACTCTCTTAGTGCAATTACTGATTCCTCCTCCCTAAGACTGATTTGTGTGAATAAAGACTTTCTAAATCCTCCAGTTTCCAAAGTCGCTTGTGGTCATACTGGGACCTACAGCCAATCTCTTTAAAACAGAAGAATGGGAGACAATAAGGGAAGGAGCTCTTAAAACAAATATCTTTATTAACAGTAAAACACAAGACGTGAATAATCCCTTTTACAATAGAATAATTCCAGCCAAAGAAAGTGGAGTGCGTTAAAAAGTGTATTGTTCAGACCAAATGTGTTGTTTTCAGAATGCCTCAAATCAAATGCAGCAGGAGGAATGCTTGTGAACGTGTCCTGTTGGTAAGCGGTCGTTCCATCCTTCTTGGTACAACACAGTGTGGAAGTACTCTGGGGCTGGCTGGAAGACTCCGAGCTGCTCGGGTCTCTGGTACTCCTGAAGCTGTGTCTGCGATTTTTTATTCTCCAGAGGCAAGAGCCCAAATATTGTTCTTTATACAGCGACCTACGCTGGTTTACAGAATGTCACAAACCATGAGTAATACTTGTGGATAGTGCAGATGTTTTGCTTTGCTTCTGATGGAAAACAGAGGGCAGAATTTTATTCATAGACAGAAATGATTCCTGTTAATCTATGGATGACTCACAGTGCTTTTCTCACCAGACTGATAGATCATAGTTAACACAACCCCATAGTTAACATACCTTGCTCAAATCCACCATTTTAGCCCCTTGCATAGAGCTTTGAAACTTCATGGCATCATTCATCCAGACAAAAAACCCTGTTTCTTCACTTTCTCATCTCACTTCTCAAGCCATTTATATCACAGAGGTGATATGAAATAAAGGTTTAAATTGCTAACACTGATTTATCTGCAGAAAGCAGGCTGTGGTACATTTAACTTGTACTTTAAAAGTATTATAAATAATGTAAAACTCTTATTTGCTTGAGTAAGTGAAAATTTATCTGAATGCACATTATCTTTGCTTATCATTTTGTTTGTTCCCTTGCTCTCGTTTGCAAAGCTTCTCATGGTCATAACTGTGAATTAATAAGACAACACACTTTGGCATCAAATAAACCACTTCCGAATACGATGTGCTTGCTCACTACTGTGAAAGTGCAAGGGGTCAGATTTTACCAAGTTTTTTCTAGCTTTTCTTTGCTGATGAGGTCTGTATTTAAAATTATTAACTGGTTGGTCTATTTCACCCTATGCTATTCATATGCAATATTATTTGAATACTAACACAGAATATAAAATAGCAGCATTCATGGATAATAAAAACACTATGACTGAAGATCTAAAATGTGTTCACAATTAGCTGCAAATGTTCACATTGACTGTAATGGAAGATTAGCTAACTCTGGAGGACATAGTGGTTACGTCTACCTTGCGTAAGAGACATGGCCTGCAAATTAGATTTGTTATTTGTACAGGCACCAAGTTTGCAAGCATGGCCCAGGTGCAAGTGGAGGTGTCCTCTTGCTAGGATTCTCATGTGCCTCACCTCCCTGGCAGAGAAGTGTGGCATCAGTATGGCAATGTAATGTAAGGCACGCCTGGGCCAGGTGTCTGAAAAGCCCTGGGGTGAACACATAACGGGATTCTGGCTGTTCCTGGCTGTCCTGGAGGTTCCTATGGGTAGATGATGGGTACAAACCAAAGGCTGTGTTCTGTGTTGGTCCCCAACATGCAGAAGTGTCTGTCTGTACTAGAGACACAAAGCCATTTCTCTCAGCTGAACAAAGATTAAATGCCCACTCAGGCTTCCTGTATATTGCAGAAAGGTACTCCTGGAGCTGCTCTGAGGAACAAGCCCTGTTTCAGTTGCTGTAATGAAGCTTCCAGGTTGAGAAGTTTTTTTATTCACAGATCTAAAGTCTCACAGAATCTCTCTCCCTGCTGCAAGATGGGACCAACTCTGTCAAGCTCTTTTTTCATGGTAACTTGACCTCTTAGTTGCACTTAGGGAAGCACACTTGTCCATCCTTACGTACTGTTAAAAATATGATTTCATAGTCAAGAGGCCTCATGAATGTTCCTGCTGACTGTTTTTCTTTGGGCACTGCAATTTCCCACCTTATCTTGAAATGAGCTGGTTTGTCGCAATTCCCAGGTGAGATGCTCTCTCTATATAGTCTACATCTTTCACTTGTGCTGTTTCTATTCAGACTGCATCTTTCTTTGAGAAGCACATACTGGATGTGTTTATAGTGTCCTTGAACAGTGCCCCAAAGCTGAGCTCTTAGTCTTGCAGCAAGGCAGAGGGTAATCTTCCAGGTGTGGTTCCCAAATGAAACCAGAGCCTACTCTCTGGAGCACAGGGGAACCATTTGCCCCACTATATTGAATGGCTTAATCAGGAAGTTGGCACACTCTCCCAGGCCGGGTGTATAGGGAAAACCCAAGCAAGGATTGTGGTTCTTCAAAAAAACAGGCTCCTAAAACAGGCCTTGACGATTAGTTCAGATGTGAATGTAAAAAGCTCAAGTGAACAGAGTTCTTCCCGAGCATGTACTGCTTTAGTACCTCCAGCGATGACCACTGGGCTTATCTGGTGGTATGCTCCCTCCTCCTCCTCAGTCTCTTCATCATCTCTGTGCATTTCTGGCTATTGTAACACCTATCAACTGTAAATCCTCTATAAAAATTTGCTCAGCTATTTCAATGGGTCCCCACTCACTCAAATGGGCTTGGGTTCAGATGTTCAAGGAACAGCCTGTTGTCCAGGTTTCTCTAGAGCAAGGAAGTCTTGCTTCTGGTTTGGCAGGCATCTGGGACATGATCATCATCAAATAGTTTGGGTTGGAAGTGACCTCTAAAGATCATCAAGTCCCAACCTCCTGCCATAGGCAGGGACACGCTCCTGTACACCAGCTTATTCAAAGCTGCATCCAACCTGGCCTTGACACTTCCAGGGGTGGGACGTTCACCACTTCTCTGGGACAGCTTTTCCTGTGCCAGTGTCTCCCCACTGTCACAAGAAAGAATTTCTGCCTAATATCTTAACTAAAACTACCCTCTTTCAGTTAAAGCATTACCCACTTTTCCTATAACTACATGACCTTATTGTGCTATAAATCTACATTTTGGGCAGCACTTCCCAACTTTGAAAAATAGTATTTAATTACTCTCCCTTATGACTCATTGATTTTTTTTGTTGTGTTTGGTTTTGGTTGTACTAAGTTAGGTTATGGGGAGCCAGGAGAAGAGGTGCATAGTAGAGAGGATGTAATGTTTCTTTCCTTTGCTGAGCACCATGTAGTGCTAAAGTATTCCTAAAAGTTATGGTTGCTCCAGAACAGTCTTGGTTCAAGAAAATTAGTCTTATACTTGATACCCCTTTAAAGTTCCTAAATTGATCAGGCTTTTTTATTAATTGTTTCCATGCAGTCAAGAAGCAAAGTCTCTGCCTGAGCTGCCTCTGTGAATCCAGCTGTTTGTGCTCCTCAGTCACTGGTGAGATTGATTTGCAGAGCTGATAGACAAAGGTGTGTGTTGTAAACCAGGAAGAACAGGGCGGATTAGATAAGGTTACAGTCACAAATACCTTGTTTTCTGCATTTTAAGAGGGGTGTGGTGAGGATGATGTTTACAGTAAGAGATGTTTGGAGTGCTGATTTTATTCTGAGGGAACATTAATACAAAATAGCTAAGGAGAAACGTGTTTTATCCTGAAATTACTGCTAACAGAGAGCTCTTTCCTGTGGCAACCAGTTATCATTGAATCTCCACAGAGGCCTAGAGGATAATGATAATGTATATTGGAAGGGATCTCACCATGGCATCAAGTCTGACGCCCTGGTCCAGACTGGGACTGCTTGGAAAAGGCTGCTCAGGGCGGTGAAAGTCTTTACATAGACCTGCTGGAGATTTCCTCAACTCCAGCTGATGCTACTTTGGGCCGCAGTTCCCCTTTATGTTTCTGATACACTATCCTTCAGAGTGAGCTCGGAGCTCGGAGAAGCATTCTATTAAGGAGTGAAGATGCTGGTGGAATAGCCCTGATGGGGAGAGAGAGCATGTGCTGTACCTTGCAATGCTACAGCCACTGCTGTGCCATATCTGGGCAGCTTTTCCAAGGCAAGGGGGTGGGACTGAGCCACCCAAACAGCAGTGCCATGGAATGGCTCCAGGCAGTCGGTGCGCGATCTGCTCCTGGCACCTCTGGATGCAAACAGCACATTAATGCTGGTGCTGCTGAAGAACTGGCAGCAACTAAAATCAACTTCTCTCAACCATTTAATAGGAAAACACGTGGTCTATGTACCATGCTGAATGTGCTTTATGCCTCTGCCTCATTAGACTCCCACCACTGCCTGCTGATGCATGATACTCCTCCACAGAAACTTTTAAGAGCCTATGAACTGTTGATGACTCAAAAAAAAATTAAAAATCTGCCTTCAACTAAGTAGTCTTGCTGTAAGTGGTTTTAAATCTCTCAGGAAGACTATCTCCAAAGCTTGAGTTTAATAAGTAATACATTTATAAAGACCTTAAATTGACTACAGGTTTAAAGGTTCATGAAGACCTTTCAGCAGAAATTATCTCCTTCCAAACTAGGGAAGATATTAGAGAAACAAAGTAATATTACTGTAAATTCAATCCACACATACTAGAGAAGCCTGTAAAAGAAACTTTGTTCAAAAAAGAAAGAGAAATAAATGGTTTATTCGCCTTATTTTTTATCTCTGCAGCTGGGCAAGGGTCATCTTATGTACTTTTTTATCTCATCCACTGTTACCACTCCTCCTGTGTACTGTGGGCTTTGGGGAGGAGCTGTCAGCTTCTGCACATTTGCACAGCACAGTGGGCTAAGCCCCCAGAAACCACCAAAATAGGAAACAACTGATACAGTGGTTTTCAGCAAAAAGTTAGGTTTGCTGAAGTTCATCTCATCCTAATACAGGTGTTTTAAATGGGTCAGAAGAATCATGCTCTAGAAATGCCTTTTCTTACTAGTAAGGTGACTGCCTTAAATGAGATGCATATATGGCCTGCATGGAAGCCAAATCCTATCTGGAAGACGATTACTATAAAAGTAGACATTAAGGAAAGGAAAAAATCACTCTGAATTTACCAACTTGCATTTAAACCAAACAAACACTGAGCAAGCATCATTACTAGGCTGGGAAAGTCACCACATCTTCATTAGGGTTCCCCTCATCTATTTTTGGATATATCCAATGCAGCAGTCTGCATTTGAGCTAGTTACCCCGAGTTCCCCTTAAACTCAGTGGGAAGACACAAGCATGCTCAGAGTGCAGTGTATTTCACCTGCTTGAAATACCTTGTGATGAAACAAATAATGCCCCAGAAGAAGCTGCTTCTCTTCACTGGCCATCCAATTTTTCCCTGCAGCATCGACAGAAAACCAAGTTCTGGAGCTGCCCAAGAGCAGGTGCACCTCAGAACATTTATTTTTGCTCTCTGTGAGAAATATGACAATGCTGGGAATTTCTAAAAGGAACTCCTAGGCTTCTCTCTGTATTAAAAGGGAAGGAGGTTTCAGCCAAAAGCCAAGAAAGAATCTAGGATAAGGAACAGAGCTAGATCCTAGACAGTAGATGTGATTTCCTCTGTCCTTAGCTGCTAAAAGAAAAAAAAAAAGGAATGAGCAAAATCAAAAGATGCTCATCCTGGAGCAAAGGTGCAACTGGAGAAGAGGGGCAATAAACATGCTAAAAAATGTTACCAATGTCTGATCGCTTATGACAGAGAGAGTGGAGGAAAATGCATTTTTCCAAACTGATGTCTCTAAAGTCTGCTAAATAGTAAATGGCACACTTGGAATTTCTGTTAATAATAATAATAATTACTATTATTATTATTATTACTGTTATTGTTATTATTATTATTTTAGATTTCATTGCTGCAAGAGACTGTAAAGTTTTTCCTATTTCACAGTGACACTGCTGACGTCAAATGGTGACAGAATAGGGTTCTTTGTATTTACAAATTTCCTATACAACTTGCTTTTACTGCTCAAATGAAACTATTTATCCTTCTGTGCCCTGCTAATGCTGCAGACAGCTGAAGATGCATGGAAATGAAGTAACACTGTTAGTTTACTCACTGTCTTTCCAGTGAATGTTATTTCCTTTTGCATGTGTGACACAGCTGAAGATTTCAGGTGTCCTAATTATGCAGCAAAACATGTAGCACCAGATAATGTGTGAGAAGAAATATTCTGAAAAACTTTTTTTTCCACTAATACTTCTACTGTGTTCTATGGAGGAATGATACTGGAGATGTTATCACTCTTTCTAACCCTTAAATGAAAAAAATTTTCAGTGGACTCTTATGCCTGGAAAGAAATAATACTCGACTTTTTCAGCAAGAGGAAAGACTATCAAAATGTAGTAAGAGTTTAATCTGTCTTCTCAGAAAAGGATTCCAAGTGAACAGCATTTTGCAAAGATGGGATTAGGGTATGGTCAATAGGTTTCCCTGCTTACAGAAGGAACACAGACAAGGTTCTCAACATAGATTTACTCTTCACTTGTTCGTGGCTTGCACTGCCACATCATCCTCTGCAGGCAAGGCAAAAGCTCAGCAAATGAAGAAGCCTGTATCTAAGATGAGAAACCATCCTTGGGGATGTGTGCAGTGACTGGCAGGGAAGCTCTCTCAGTCAGGCCCAAGCAATGCAGTCAGATCCCGAGGACTGGCCCACTACAGGGAATGGACATGGCTGACTCCCATCTCTTTCTCATTGCATCCTTTGAGTGGGGGGCTCTTTGTTCCCAAGATGAATGATAAAGCAATTATTTGCTTCTTCAATGCTTTTCCCTTTTCTGAATCACAGTTCGAGTCCCTTTTAGGTGTACCATTGATATCAGCACAGCAGTCTAAATACAGACAATGCTAACTTTAAAACAAAACACATCAGTACTGTAGAATGGATAGGATTCAGTTTACATGCCTGACACACATGCAAGTATGTATGTACTTTGCAAAAAAGCACTGGAAGTTAATTGGTTTTTTTAACTCATGGGCACATATTTCAATTATTATTTTTTTCTTAGGAGCTCGTTGGTTTTCAGTGCAGCAGTACCGTACCCTACTGTGTTAACAGTATCAGACTACTCAGATTGTCCAGAATGCTCTGAGATAAGGTTCCTGTGCTGAACATGACCCAAGGGCTCCCTCCTCCTGCCAAATCCCAGGAGAGACAGGTGTGCCTCAGCTCTTCAGAGGATTTGTTGTCCCATCATGCTTTGCAGTAGGGAGACAGACTGGAATTGCAGTTTAGTCCTTCGGTTCACTAGATAAAAGTCACCTCTATGCATAAGTCCTGTGCACCACCTATGGTCCTCATCTGGACTTGAAAACAGGATGTAAGATGAATATAAATGGCACAGAGATCTGATTTTGGTTGCCTGCAGGGGGGTGAATTTCACCTACTAGGAACAACTACAGCCAGGTTTCTGAACCCACATGAAAGTGCTGGGAATTTGCACCGTTTACTGGCTTGGCTGGGGAATGAAGATGCTCACAGGAAATGTTTGACACTTTTGCAGGAAATTGGCTTATTTTGTACTAGAGAACAGATATGCTATACCTGAATTTCTAAACTTACTGTACTGGCATTAGAGTAACTAGAAACCACAAAATGAAAAAAAAAAAAAAAAAATGGAGAGTAGACTATGGATAGATATATTTACATCTACATACATCTACATATAGAACCTTCTGTTCATGGGAATTCTATAAGCCACTGCCTGCAATAGCATCCATCCTAAGGGAATTCTAGAGATGATTCTTAAGAAACTGAGGAGATGGGGTTGTGAGGTGAGCCCATCTGTGTCAGCACCTTATCCAGCCATTGCAATGGTCCATGCAGGTGGATCTCAATCCAGCACGGCGTGCTTGTAACATCTTGGCGATGATACTCTGCTCCCCAGCCCTATAAAAGGACCAAAAAGTGAGGTGGTTTAAAAAAAAAAACAACAAATACACCCAAAACATTAAATCATAACTCCAGTGCTGATAGACTAACACAACTACAGATAGTCCACCACCCAAGTTCCCAAGATTTAATTCTTTATCCTAGGGATAATTTTCTCTAGAAATTTTGCTCCTTTTTAGTGTCATTGTAATCATAATTACCAGGGACTCGATGCTATTAAATTAAAAATCTCAGTCACACTTCCAGGTGCTGAGAACAACTGGCATGGAAAGGCCTGTTTCCAAGCTTGGCTGCCTGCAAACAGCCCATGGGGAATGGTCCCTGTGGTTTGCACCCTGGGGACAAGCCCAGGGAAGTCTGGCAGTCTGCTGTCTGGCACCAACAAAAATCAGGCCAGCCTCTTTCATTAACAGGAACTAGAAATGGTCCTGGGCACTGCTTCATGTATTGGTAGTGATTCATCCTGTGAGTCTAAGACCTTAGAATGTCTAAGTATATTTATCTAAACCTCTGGAAATTTCCAGCAGTTCCTATGTACCATACTTAGCCTGTGTATAAATATTTTCCATAGGTTTTCTATCCTTGAACATGTCCTCTTTCCCAATAAGAGTTCCCAGCTCTCTACTGTGGGAAGTCCTGCAGCAATTTCTCCAGCTCTCTAGGGGAAGATAAGGGATATGAAGCATCTGAGAGAAGATGGGGATGGGGTGCTGGCAAGGAGAAAAGAAAACCTGAAGTACCCGTGCTTCAAGGAGCAGGTTTAAGTTAGGAAAAGGCTTTTCTCCCAGAGGGTGGTTGGGCACTGGAACAGACATCCCAAGGAAGTGGTCACAGCTCCAAGCCTGACAGAGTCCAAGAAGCGTTCAGACAATGCTCTTGGGTGTGACTCTTGGGGATGGTACAGGGCCAGGAGCTGGGCTTGATGATCCTGATGAATCCCTTCCAACTCAGCATATGCAATGATTCAAGCAGGCACAGTAAGCAGTGCTAAGCAGGCAGCCTGACGTCACAGCAACACATGTGACTCAGCCCAGTCTTGCAGCTCACCAGCTGTCTCACTGGCAGAACTGAACTCAGGTGTCCACAGGGAAATGTGCAAAACATGGTCCCACTACAGGATGAGGATCTTCATTTGTGGGATGCTGATCAGACACTAAGACATACCTGTCATTATGATAGGCAAGCAGGTTGGTATTCTCGTCATAATAAAAGGACATGGAAGCATATTAAAACTGATGGCTGGCAAAGTCACCAAAATTTTACAGTGCTGAGCAGCCAGACAACTGAGGCTGCCAGAGCAGCCACTTCTTAAGATGATAGATGGAAAACTAGGATCAACACTAAAAAGAGATGTCACCATAAGTGGTCTGGATAAAATCTATGCTAATTAATGAAGAAAAGGGGAAAGAAAACAGAAGAGTAAGATATGGACCCACCGAAGCCCAGAGTACTTCCAATCAGGCAGCTTTTTTATGAACTGCAGAGCATTTATCAGACTAGAAAGAGCCTGTGTTCACAGAACCTCAGATTGAAGTTCTATAAATGTTTGTATAAAATGCCAGAACAGTCAGACTTCTGAAATGGTGAAGTCACAAGTACTCAGCTGCAGTGAAGATACACAGCCAGGAGAGCAAGTGCCAGAGGAGCTGGCACACCTTGCTGACAGGCAGGACAGAAAATCCAGAGGAACAACAATTACAGGATTCAGGTACAATGTGCCAGATTTGGGGGAGCCTGGCAGGCAGCTGGCCATCTCCCTCTGCTGGCAACTCCCAAACACTCCCAGTGATGCTGTCTCTGGCTGGAGCACTTGCCTTGAAACTCTTCATCTCTTTCCTTTGTGCTTCAGCTCCCTCAGCTGTGGAGGGGTGGCAAGAGCCATCCTGCTTTGGTTATCAGCAGTGCTCAGTGGATGGAAGCTGCTCTCACTGATGATACACCCACATTTAAGCTCCTCTCAGCTGCTTTGTGGGCACACAAAGGGCATCAGAGGGGACAAGACCTTCACTCCCTCTGTCCCATGCCCTGCATTCAGAAGATGGCACAGTCCTGGCAAGTTTCACGTCTTGGTCCCTACCCATCCCTGCCTCCCAGCAGGTAGCTCAAGCATTGGTGGGGTCACAGGCAGGGTCTCCAGCCCTTTGGGCTGTAGATGAGCAGCAGTATCTGGACACAAGACAGTGGAGAAACCACAGCACTTCCCTGCACACCAAGGCTCTCTTGGACAACAGGCCCCTCTGGGCACTGCATCCCCAACACCCAGAGTCACTCCTGACGCCAGGCTGAACACAGGAGGGCTCACTGCTTGGGAGGAAAATATTTTGGGAAGACTGAATACAGGAAAGCATATTTGCAGGAAGAAAGAGCCTAGATGAGATTTGCATAGCAATTTTCCAGACGTCATGGGAAAGAGTTCAAAATAACTTCTTGGACTGGTCTTCTGGTGCCTGAGGCACAATAATAGCTGCTATTATTTCAACAAAGCAAGGTGATAATATAGCAGCAGCATTATATAGTGCATCAACACTACCATTTCTGCTGCCATACTGGGCATGGAGGCAGATAAGACATCAAAGAGCTTGCCCCAGAATCACTGAGATAACGAAAATATTGCATAACTGGCTACACTGCCTTTACAGACAACATGCCCATTCATGTCTTCCATTAAAGAAAATGCTGTTTGTTGGGTTTCTTGCATTCTTTTTTTTTTTTTTNTTTTTTTTCCCCTCTAATGCTTGTATGTGAACAAGGATCAGTTCCCTCCCAAGAACAAAGAAACAGTATGGACATGGGCATGGAGATTAGGCTTGGACTCTCGGGGGAGGTTACAGGACACTCTTAATGATCTTGAAGGCTTAAGAAGATGGGTTCCCAAGGATGACTAGAAAAAGTTAGACCAGAAAGATATGTAAGACTCAACTTATTGGCTCTGTAGAATTTAAGGAAACTGGACTTGAGCCTCAAGCACTTTTTGGTATCTTAGATGTGAGTTCAATCATCTCAGTTCAGTCATTTGTGTATAAACAAATCTGCAAGACTAAGGAACACACTCAAACCATTTTTATGGTACCTAGCAGGACCACAGGCTTCTAATGGTGCAACTGCTCTAGTCTGCACACTGCCAGGTCTCCCCAGCAGCACTACAGCAAGTTGGTCTAGCATCATCTGGAAACTCTCTCGAAACACTTGCCATTCTTTGGGAGTTAGATGCTACAACAGGCATGTAAATAAATCCTAAGTGGTAAAAGGAGTTGAGAGATCTTGTTCTGGTGAGAAGGCCATTCAGAAAGTCCCACAAAGACTGATAGATTTCCCACAGAGCAGTCGACTCTGAAATTCAAATATGAAGGACATTAGAACAGTAATGTCTTTGGTGGCCTCCTGTCTCTTCCAAATAACAGGGGGAAGGTAAAATGTTCTTCTCTGTTTTCTGTTCTGCTAGCAAGAAGCCCTTCTGGTTGTGTGGCTGGCCAGAGTAAATGTTGTCACAAAGCAGGACAATATTTGTCAGGGATCGGGCAGATGGCAAACAACAACAGTTCTCTTCAAGCTCAGTGAGGGATGAAATA
Source organism: Aegithalos caudatus (assembly GCA_013389925.1). NCBI lineage: Eukaryota > Metazoa > Chordata > Aves > Passeriformes > Aegithalidae > Aegithalos > Aegithalos caudatus. Next base: position 315,139 of record WEIU01008655.1, read on the forward strand.
GGACCCAGTGTTTCTTGATTTAAACAATATATACCAGTCTATGGTACTAGTGAGACTGTAAATTAGCCTAAATACGTAAGGACATTATTTTCAGCTCAGTGGCTTTATCAAGCCCTATTGCAAACCAGTAACAATAGGAGAGATCACAACTGCCTAAGATATGTGCTACGACATTTACGTGTGGCTAAGCCCTTTTGATTTGAGCTTTTTGAACAATCAGTGGGGGAACACCACCATGCATTCACTGCCTGTTTTCCTCAGAGAGCCCATGGAATACCTGAATTTTGTCATCTAAGAGACTTTCAGGTTGACCACAAAAGCTATAGATTTTGAGCACCTAGAAGTTTATGGCAATACTGGAAAACAGGCAGTATGAATTGCTATTCGAAAGCTGAGTGTCTACATCCTCCCTTGGAATGGATTTAATGGGATCTAGTTTTGCACCAAAGCTAGTAAGGATGCAGGAGAAAACAAAGAATCCTTACTTTAACAAAGCTCATTCGAATAGTACACATCTTGGTCAGCTCATACACCACTTCAAACCCGTGATTGACTGACTGGGCAAGCAGCTGGGCAAAGAGCTGGTTGTTGAAGATCTTGAGGCTGCAGCCACTGGGGATCTTGCAGACCGTGGCTGGGTGGAAACCATGCTGATAGTTGCAGTTGCGGCTTTGCACAAAAATACTGCTGTCACTGACACACTCGGCATAAACCTCCCCACCAACGTAGTAAAGATGAACACCTTGAAAAATCAAATATAACATGTATCATTTATCCATTGTTCACAATACACTTTATGCCAGTAATTAATCATTTTACTGGTTTGGGCATAGAAGCCCAGGATCCTTCCAGGATCTTTGTTTCTCAGTGCAGGTTGCTTTACTTCTACCCACCAGCATAGTACTTAATGACAAAATACACATATGTAGACATCAAACATATGCCAACCATATCCTAAACATCAATAAAAACTATCCAAGCACTGAAAAATCACTATTGCATTACATAGCTAAATGTATTTTTGCTGTTAAGCAAATGTGCACTGGCCAAGACCCACTTCACTGCATGCTGTTGTTTTACTACAGGATCCTACTGTCATATATTTAAAACACAGCATGGCGTGTACTTAAAATAGCTTTTCTGTATTTTGCTTTATCTGCCACATCAGAACCATGTATTTGCATTTACATAATCTGATTTACTCATCAGATCCTGTTCCAAGTGACCTTTAGCAAGAAAATGACTGATTCTCTTCTGAATTTTTCAGTGCCCAAGTAACTTACCAATACTAACTCAAATTTTGACTGTGACTTGAGGAAATGAAGGTGGAAGCAGTTCTATCCCTTCAAAGACTCTGATCCACCAAGGATATCTGCTTGCACGAAAACATACTGGAGTTGATGGGAGAATTTATCTTAGCCTAATTCAGCAACCTTGAAGTTGGGGATCATCTGTAAGATGATAACTGTGTAGATGCCTAGCTGATAGAAGGAGAGAGGCACTGTGACCAGATGATTCACTCCATTTGCTACAGAGTGCAAGCTCAGAGCTAGCATAAAGCCATGGAAGTCTGTGCATGAGCTGAAAAGGCTCTTGCATTCCCTGCCCCTATGGCACACCTGCTTTCATGCTGGCAGCAACAGCTGAGGATTGGGCTGCTGTCCAGGCTGAGGAACTGAACCAGCTAATAAACTTAAAAAGCAAACAAACAGAAATTTATTTTCAGTGAGATCTTGTGAGATATTCATCAGTGCAAGTGTGACAATGGGGACCCTGACTACTTGAACATGAGCATGAAGCCACAACCTGAAGGGGTCAAGTCATCCTGTGAAAATGCCCAGACAGTCACCCTTCCCATGGCTAAATTAGGGGAAATGAACCCTTCCAGTGGCCAAGAGAGATGGAAGAACTAAGTTCTTTGTACTTGTAAAAACTGACACTAAATAAAAATAAAATCCTCCTCTCTAATGCTAGGTATGTCCTTCAAACACACACAAATGTTCACAGAGCCTCAGTAGACTGCCTGCAAAGGTACTGGTAACTGTTCTTTAATAATGCAGCTGTAATTAGTTTTATTCCTGCTGTCTTTCACACAAACAAAGGCTGGTTATATATTCCCAGTCTGTTTATCATTCTGCAGTCATACCAACAAGGGGCAGCAGCACATCCTTAGGACAAAATCAGCCTCTAAACAGAAGTGGGAATGGCACGGGGGAAAGGAGGTTGAGTGGGAAAAGAATCTGGGAAAAATACACTCTCCCATAGTCTTCCAGGGTGACTCAGATGGGAACTTAAAGTCTGTCTTCAAGCCATCACTTGACTTCTGAGCACCCACAAGATCTGAAATGAACTGCGAGTGGCAGGGGTGTGGCGCAGAGCACACTCTGGTACTGCACTGGGAACAGCAGCCACAGGAAGGCATCAGCTCCAACCGCACCAGGCATCCTGGGGTGCTGGACACTGTGACTGTTACCACTTGACCTTCCTTCCCATGGAAATGGTTGAAGGGGAAGGACAGAAAGGACCTTGATGGAGTCCATATAGTTTTCTGAAATGATCAGATGAAGTGAGAACAGAGGGTAGGGAGAGAAGAATAAGGACATAAATGTGCATCACATTTCAAATCTTAAGGTGCAGCTACTGATTTAGAGTCAGCACGGAGGATGCTAATAGGAAAAAATTTAAAGTCTCAGTTTTCAAAGAATATTAAGTAACCCATTTTCTGAAAAAAATGAATGCTTTCATAGGGACTGCCCAAACACTGTGCTACAAAAACAAAATCATCAATGTCACTTCTGAAAGAAGAGGTTACAAATTGTTTTTTTCTTGTGAAAAATTTTAAAGCAATAAATACGATACTAATAAGTGTGTATTTCTATTTTTCTAGCATTCATTCACCAGAGGAAAGCAGCATAATGGAAACCAAGCAGCTAAATACATATTTGTAGAAGATCAAATCATGTTTTGGTGGTATATCATTGCTCCCTGAAGAAACTGAAAATTCAGCAGTCTCCAAGCATCCACATCTTTTTGACACTGATCAGAAGTTCCTTTTTTGTCCTTGAAGTCTGACTGCTGAAACAGGTCCAATTGCTCGTAGATGTTGCATTGTGTTCTGGATTGTTTTTAGCTTTGATGTGGTATTTCCAGGAAATGGTTTAACGCTGATACACTAGATGACAATTCAATCACATATCCTTATCCTACTGAGCTAATCTTGTTTACTCACTCTTTTTTCTCCCGTGTTAACATGAGACAATTGTATCCATTTCAGCAGCTTTCATCTGTTCACCATGCCTTTGAACTAAACCCTTCTGGAGCTGCTCTGTGCTCTTCTGCAGGCCTGCACTGGTGCCACTTGTATTCCACTTCTATATGGTTTTTCAGGATTTGCATAAACAGGGAAGAGCAGTAAAATTAAGGATCTCTGATATATTAAGCTTCTCTGGGCAACCTGCTCCCTTCCCTTCGGCACTTTCCTAGTGTAGGACTTTAAAGGACTTTTAATCAATTAAGACAGATCTTCACATTTAAATGGATGAAGACCATTAGCATTTTCCTAACTTTATTTCTGTTCTGTCTCTTGGTCTTTTGGGGCAGAAAGGCACAGGCTGTAACACTGACAAATGTTACTGCCAAATGACAGCTGGGATCCTTTGTCATTCTTCTTTCAGGGCCAGGCTCAGCTTTGATCTACATCCCTCTGACAGCTTACACTGATAGGATGCAAAGCTTTCCTTTATTTTCCAAGTAAGTTAGAACTAGATGTACAACACATTTGCACTCTGCACAATGAAGCACTATGGCACACACTTGTAGCACCTGCAACAGAAGCGTTCTCCATTCCAGGGAAAAGCTCAAGACCTCAGCACAACATTGCCTGCTCCCGCCCTCACGTTCACTGCTGTTTGCAAAAACTATCACATTTGTCTCAAAGCTTCCTCCTATTCAGTCATTCAACACTAGACTATCAAGAGCCAATTAAAATATTGCTCTAGGCCTGGGAAATGAGGTGAGGTTGACAAGATAATAGGAGTGGAACAATTAGAGTTAATTAGCCCAGTGGGAAATGCATTCCCAGGCAGCTACTGGTGAGAGGTTGGGTTGGCAAGATAATGAGTCTAGACTGGATATACCAGAACAGGCAAAGCTTCATCTGCATGGAGAAGTGGCTGGCACAGGGATTCTGACTCACCACCACAAACAACAGTAAGTTCTGGGAGAATATCAAACCCTGCACAGCCCTGGGGAGCTGGGACAGAGTGTGTGTGGCCGTGCGTGTCCAGGTGTGGTCTCCTCATACTTGGCACCAGCAGCATGTCACACTGCATACTGAGGGTGTCTGTACACCAGAGCTGGAGCATACAAAGCTGCAACAGCAACCACTGGTGGGAGAATAATAACCTTAGTTTTACTAGTGAAAAGCTGACAAAGCAGGGAACCAGACTGGTGAGGGTGGAGGGAAGCTACAAACACGATTTTACCAGAGTTCTTCAGCTAAGTAACTCAACTAAGTGTTTCATCCATCTCCCTTTGTTATTTGGTGGGAGGAGAAGCAGCCCTGAGGCACCAGCAATTATCCTTTTAGTGGCATTTCAATGGCAATATTCCCAGTTGCCAGAAGCTCTAATAAATAAAATGAAAATACATACTGCTAAATTAGAACACGCAGCTATAAACAACATTTTTCTCTTTGCTGGCCAAGTAAATAGCCTTTGTAAGGAGTTACTCTGCTGACTGTTATCCAGTCAGAAAAGAATCCTCTGCTTTTCTGACTGTTATCCAGTCAGAAAAGAATCCTCTGCTTTTCTTCTATTACAGAAGTAATGTCAGAGGTTTGATTTTAAGGCAAGCACATCTGATGAATCAGCTATGTTTGCTAATGCAATGCATGGATCTTCTGAGCCCTGGATATTTTTTCTGAGGAGAGGGGATTTCCTCTTACCTTTTCCTATGTGTCTCCTGGTATTTTCTATTGTAGAATTGCGGTTTACATTTGAGAGCAGACCCAGGCAGAACCTGTTTTTGTTATTTGAAGGATCTGTAAATCCATCTATAAGGATGCTTCGAGAGGAGGCCTGGAAAGTCTCTCCTACCCTGTTGTTGAGTTCATAGTAGGCAACTGAGCACCAGTGTTGGGGTTCCTCGTAACAAACAGGCCGAAAGTCTGTAGAAAATAAAGTTGAGAAACTGCTCAGGTTTCAGCAATATTTTTTAAACAATCTTTCTCTGTTTTCTTTCATTCCCTCCCACTCTAGGCTCCCCGTCTCTTCATCTAAACAGTCACTTGTGTCACACTTTATCCCAACAGCAGCTTCAACTGCTTCTTGATTTTATGACTGAAGTCCCAAACATGCAAAAGGTTAGTGCACCAGCTTAACTCTAAGCCTCTGAGGAGCCCCACTTCTTCTTAAAAGTGGAAACTCCACTGCATTAAATCAACCACACTGACATTCCTCGCTGAGCTGGGGCCCAAACTATACACTGAAAATAGTAAGGGATACATCTGCTCTGCACACCAGCAGGAGATAGGGATGACAGATGGGCTCAAAGCAAGTCAAAACTGAGCCAAGATTTTGGTATTAGGCCTTCAGCCTAATACCAATCTCTGTAGTTCAGAAGTAATAAATCACTCCAATTTTTGCATGCTTTCAGCCTTTCCGCTTCCATGTGAGACTGTAAGCAGAAATGTCAGCAAGGTCATTTCTTTTGGATCTATCCCTGCCCAGGTTTTCTAAGTCAGAGACAGAGAAAGACTCAAAAATGTAACAGAATCTCTGAGTCTCATTTGTCCTACAGGAATTAGTAGGAAACTTTATCCTGCCTGGTCACCACAGGCATGTGAGCCTGCCTGCCCCCCAGAGCACCTCTGTGCATAACCTCTAATAAACTTCCAACTAATATTAACTAGGATAATGATCAGGGATGGTAGGATGTGATAAAGAGATTAAACTAGCTTGACAATTTATTTAAAAGTATTGGTGTCTGATAACTTGTTATTATCCAACCATTCTGTGTCCCCATCCGTAATCAGCGCTATCACATTCCTTCTGTTCCAGTTCCATGCTACATACACACTCCTTGCTGTTTCAGAGGGCTGGCAATATTATATTTTTTTTAATGTGCCTGTGTATGCAGTGTTCAGTCCTCATTCTAGAAGTGACATTTCTTTAGGAACACAATATGATGGACTAGAAGTAGAATGGTGATTTTTCCTTTGCAGCAGCAGGAAGCCAAAGCAAAAGCCAGCAGACAAACTCCATTTCCCCTTCCTACTCTGCAGCAATGGGCTCTGAATGGTGAGGGCATCAGTACTAGCCAGTACTAGCCCAAAGGTAGCAGAGACTGTGCTGAAGAGGTCGTAAGTTGCTTTGAGGGGTACAAACAGGACCCCAGACCCTTCTTTGACCATTAATGTGTCTCCCACTAAAGAATTCTTATAAGATGACAAAGACTTCGGTCTTCTGTCAAAATATCTTTGTACTCCACTAGAATGTGTCTTTTCTTTTCTATCCAGGCAGTAATATAACATTAATACAAAGATGGAAGTAAAAAGATCCCTACCACAAGGCTTTAAAGTACTTGAAACCTAGAGCTGAAGGTGATAAAGAAATGAGTTCTGATATTTGTAATGCTTTTGTGTGCTATATTGCCCCACTGTCTTTGATTTGATATGTTTATCTTTACAATGTGGATAACAGTGTTTGCTTTCATTAACAGCTTTTTAACTGTAATAGTCCATGGATACAAATAAGGCTTAAACTCTGTAACTTTGCACATAATTCATGGAAATATTACATCAACCTATCCTGCTAGCTAACAGATGGGTCTAGCACACAGCCTTACTGCAAAACTGCCTGAAACTTATTATTACAGATCACTAAACCTTCTTGTGCAAATAACATTCTTTTTCTTGACAGTTTTTATTTAAAGAATAGTACAAATGGTTATTTACTTTCAGCTTCTCCATCGGCAGATTTACCTCCATTGGGCAAAGACAGCACTAGTTGACTTTCAGCTATTGCATCCATTGACCGTCCATTGTGGATTCCTGGAGGTTCTCTTGCATGGTAGGGTGGAGGTGGAGTTTCCACTACAGAAAGAAAAAAGAAAGGAAAAAGAAAGGGAGAAAGACACCTAGTCAGTATGTTGATAAATTCCTCCTGTTTTTTTTTCTGGTGAATATTTTACTACATCAGCATTGTTTGGCTTGAGAAGACTGGAAAAAGCACAAATCTGAATCTGACCTCCCTTCACTCTCTAGCTTAAGACCAGACCATTGCATGTTCAGCAAAGATGGGAAGGAAAAGCTGTCATGTTGGACATGCAGCGCTTGAAAGAGAGAGGGATGCTCACAACAGTGCCTCAAGCCTAGACCCGTGTAAAATCAAGTTCTCTGTTAACACCAGTTGTTACCCTAAAAAAGCAATGCAGTTTCACCTGTTATTTCCAGAATTCTCTCTTTAATTTAAAGCTTGAGGAGGACAATTTAAGAGCAGAAGCTAACTTTATTTGATCCTCTGGGAGAAAGCTGTCTTTCTTCATAATCTGTAAAAAAAGCTATGGAAATTAGACTTGGCAAAACTCCCTCCAGACTTTTTCTTTTTTCCTCTGTCCTACAAGAAAAGTCTGTTCCTCTCCTGGTTTGTTCACTCTCCCATCAAGGAGCAATAGATGTCATAAAAACATTGGGAGGAAAAGTATCAAGTCACAACTCCTCAGTTCCTGATTTGTTTCATTTACAGCAACATGAGCTAGAAAACAGAAGGTGACTCTATAGTGAGGATTCTCCAGAAAAGCTGGAGGCTTTAAAAACCCAAAAAGGACTTCATTTTCATATTATAAAATGTCAACATTCAGTGCATAAGCACTAAAAGTGCATAGTTTTGTCTCATTTCAACAGTAACTCAATGGGCTTATATGCAAATTACAGTCATATACAAGCTTGGAGGACCAAGGGCCTCTTTAAGAAGGGTTTAGCTTGGTTTCAGACTGAAATTCCATCTTGTGTTTGGGGTCTCTTGGCTGGCCCTCAAAATGGAGCAACTTGACCCAGAGTGGATAACTGTGAACTGTCTCATGAGACAACCACTGAATGTTCCAAGTAAGACATGTTATTCTATTCTATTTAAGCACTGTTCAGGACCTAGGAATTTCATACACTACATGGTATTCCTAACACTTAGATGACATAACCCTCCAACAAAAAATAGTAAAACAAAATCAAGAAATAGTTATATGAATATTTTTAATGTCTACTCCTAAACTAGTCACATATAGTTCTCCTTATACTCACTAAAGAAAAATAAGAACCTGCAGACAGTGTACTGGACATACACAAGAAGATGCAATGAATCTTATTCTAGGAGTGTCTGTTTTTCTACACTGATTACAGGGAGAGTATAGACAATTCCATGAGTTGCAGAAACCTGCATTGTTGACATCTATATTGGGTCACAGCAATCCCTCTCAAGGTTCTCGATGTGACTCCAGTTTGCTTTAGATAGCCTTCCATCTATGATTGTTACATAGGCAAATTATGCTTATCAGTATGCCGTATGCTGTGATATACTGAAGCTCAGGTTGAGCCACTTCCATTATTAAGTAGCTTTGCAAGGTCCCAAGTTCAGTTAAATGCACGAGTCAGAGTCATTACACAGCTGGAATGGGCTTGATTTACCTGTCAGGGCCAGCTCCACTGAATCCAGCTTAGTTACACAGAGGTGAAAGAAAAATACTAGAGAAGACAAACAAGTCTTACTACTTGATAAAATGTTTCAGTGTTGCTAAATATGATTTAATCAGAAATACAGATCTAGAGAAGAGATGAATGAAAGCACTTCAATGAATGAAGAGGGAAGGAAAAATCACCCTGCATTGAAAGTATTCAGCTTAAAAGGAAGTTCAAATGCTACAAACACCTTGTAAAATAAACTTCTTTCTTGCACTTAAAATAAAATAGGCATATCATTAAGGACCTGAATTTAAATGCTTCATAGTTGAGGCACTAAAATCTTAAATTACAGGATTCTGACCTTAATTCATCTTTATGAAAAAGCTGACATAACAAACTATTTGAAAGTTAAAGTGCTGAAGTGAATCTGAACCATGTTTTAATATTAAAACTAGCTCTTGGCTGTGTTGCATTAACAGCAAAAGCACAGTTAAATTTTCAGGTAATTAGAGCTGTACTAAGTCAGGAGTTCATAACAAACAATCTGAGTGACATAAGCCTGCTAATCTCAGAACTGTAGAACATGTTCTAAAGCCATAGGAATTTGCTTGGTGACTTCTCCAAGTATTGGGCCAGATTGTTAAACACCTTAACTTTCTGAAATTTCAGAAAGTCAGTGGGATTGCCATAAACTTAAAAAAAAAAAATAATTCTGCACACCAATTTCCCCATTTTATCTTGTCTCTTGATGGAGTTTCTAGAGGTTCCTACCCTGGCCATCGTAGGTCTAACTTAGGCCTTGCAAGTACTGTTTTCCATGAATTGTACGAGAAACTTGGATGGGAAGCTTTGGACAGAAGGTGGCCTGGCACACCTGCTTCTCTCCTCAGTTTTTTCCCCACAGTAATCATGGCATCACACCCAGGCCCTCCTAGGAGTGGGATGACTACAGTTCTCAATCTCTTGAGCATCTGTCAGAAGGACTGAGACACAGTATACAAGAGATTGTCACAAGAAATCACATTCCAAGTCCACTGTTAACAACAGTTCAACCTCCAGCTACAGTCTGGGGGAATCACAGAATTGTCACCTGGCCCCAGGCCCCAGCAAGGCCCTCAAATGCCTCAGTCAGGGTGTCCCAAAGCTCATTCTTACCTGTGAGCTGATAGGGACTTCCTGGCCCAGAAGAGCTTTCTGGAGAGTTGGGGTAGCTGATGCTGTTAGGTGACTGGGAGAACATGTGGCTGGGGGATGATGGAAAAGGGGTGCACGGAGGATGCTGGAAAGAATCCGGATAAGTGGCATTGTGCGGCATCAGTGGCTCGCTGTGCAGAGAAGTGTTTCGAAACTTGGCAAGGAGGCTGAGGTGAGGGTTAAACTCGCTGTGTCTTGGAACGAGTACAGGAGGTAGGACTGAAAACAAAAACAACAGAAAAAAATGGTTAAAGATGTATTCTTGAAAGTATACCTTGTTTTAAGTTAGAAAAAGGCATATTCCATGCTGCTCAAATATTGCTCTCTGCATACAAGTCATTGAAGAGTAACAAAAACCTGTCCAAACCCAAGAATCAAAAGCTGAATTCTTGGACATTTTTCTCCAGATCTGCAGCCAGTTACAGCAGTTCCACATGCAAAATAAGGAATCTTGACTTGAGCAAGGTATCATGCAATTCAAGTACGGCATGCAGAAATTCAGGCGGTACATCTGAAATTCAGGCGGTACATCTCTCCCTGTAAAAATTACCTATTCCTTCTTCAAAAACTGAACACTTCAGGAGTTTTCTCAATATTATCACCAGGATGTGCCAAATTCTCAGCCAAGTTTAATAACAATTAATTGTGCTCTGCAGTATACTGCATATTTTACTACCAGTGTGTTACAGATAGGCAAAAAGAAGTAAGACCTGAAGCCAAACACCAGATCTAAAATGCTGTCAGGTACTAGAAAATGCTGCCAGACAGACAGTGGGATCTTTAAAAGGAAATGTAAATGGCAATTCAAACATTGCAGCAATATCAATTTAGCTCTTGCAATATAGTTAGAAAAGATCTAGCATGAGAAGGCATATGTCAGTGGTTGGTATTTAGGACATGAAAAATAAAGGTCAGAAAACTGAAATCCAAATTAACCCATTTAAAAATTAGTCTAGTAGAAGATACTGCCTATCCACAGACTCTTCACTTTCATCTCACACTGTCAGCACACTGTTAATAGCATTGCCCCTTTGAGAAACCCAAAGTTGACCCAAATTACTTTGGATTTGGACATATGAGAAGCAAGAGTAGAATTAAGACTCAAAGCACTTTAAAAATCCTGACTAGTGAGATACTTATGAAGATGCAGTCCCTAGGCTGGAACACAAGGAGGCTTGCTGAATAATTTTGAATATGAGAGTTGAACCTGAGGCTTTAACTGTGTCTTCCATAGTCCTTGGTGGGGAGAGCTGCACCTACAGTAGTTGATTCCTGTACCCCAATATTTCTTTCTTAGTTACTAGCTCACATAGTGCCTAATTATCTTCATTAAGGCTTTCAACACAGATGGTGGAATGAATTCCCAGTTGGTATTGTGCAGATCTAAAAGCCACCAAAGAAGATAAGGAGGCAATTTAAATTATTGTGAGAAGGATGAATTGTCTTAGCATCAGGGACAATTCAGCAGGCTTGTGTTGACTGACCTAGTATCTAGAGTTGCTCTGGCCTAAAACCCAGCAGCACATCATGTTCCAGTCTATCCTTACTAGTTTATGGAAACAAATAGCAGTGTGCACTCTTGGTTTTAAATGTTGATGGGACTACACAGTTTGAACGTGTTTTAACACATTGCTTGGGCCAAAAAGCTCTGTCTAGGTAAGGCAAATTCTTTTTAGGTAGGTGAGCTAACAACTTTTAATTACAGCAAACTCTCATTTATCCAGCTTAATGAAAGAGTGGAATAATTGCTATTGAATAAAGCAAATAATGTATAGATAATGCAAAACGTGCATGAGAAGAGGCGGCAGGGATACATATCCTTGGAATGCATATCAGTCGCTCAGAGAGCTGGGGTATTTACAGTGCCTGGTTTACAGCTTCTTGCTCAACGTAGCACCGTGCTGCAGTAGAGGCAAGGTTTAACAATGTGTCTGCCCACCCACTGGAACATACCACTGGGAATTTGCTAGTCATCCAAGACCTTAAGAACTGAGCCCTAAAACTATGCAAAAGTTCAGACTGATGGCAGGGGGTTCACTGTAGAAGTTATCTTCTCACCTGCCTGGAAACACAGGCACTGGGATACCTGTTAAGACACTCAATATACATGCTTCTCTGGCCCAATGCATCGCTAACTAGCCTCTGGCCAGGACACGGATTGGTGCTTTGGAGACTACTTTCTTTCCTTCTGCCTCTCATATGCCCCTATTTGTGCCATTGTTGCCACTTTCTTAAGTTGTTTGGTAGAGAAAGGTATTTCTTCTTCTTTACTGTTCTTTTATCTTTAAACATCCAGGTAGGACTCATACAGGCAATACAAGTATTCACATCTGGCAAGCACTGCCCAGTCCCCTGTGGATCTCTTCACAGCCAATGGAGAGGAATAAACTCTTTTACTGCTATATACCGGGACAAGACCAGTACCATCACTGTGGATGTGGTTTTGGTGAGCTGTATTCCTCCCATTCCATGCTCCTGTGAACAGCTCCATGCTGTGAACTGTTGCTGCTTCTGGAGTTTTCCTTTGCTGCTTCTGGAGTTTTCCTCAGCAGCTCCATAAAACTGGTATGATGCTTGTCAGGTCTGCTGCTGATCAGCCAGCTCTGACCAGCAGCCTCTGAAAATGGGGAGCTGGTGATGCCTTTGCACCCAGCAGAGTTGCTGAGCAAGGGACAGCTGTGTGCAGCAACACTGCAGTATTGAGAGGCTGACACCTCACTGAGGGTACCACAGCTAAGGAGTTCAGCCCTGTGAGAACTCAGTTCCTTTTCTAAATGAAAGCTGAGAATCTGGATGTGTGAACAGCGCTTGCCAGGGAAAGCCTTTGATTTGCCTTGAGTGAGTCAGCAGGAAGAATTTTCAAGCCTTGAACTCCTTCCCAGCTCTGACCATGGCACTCTTAATTTCTGCTCTGCTGAACAGTTTTTGCTACCTCCCTCACTCTTTCCATTGACTGTTCTGTGACTGCCTAGAAGGCTAAATCCTCTGTGGTGGGGAGGCATTCAGAGATTTTCTCATTTGTGGCTAAGAGTAAGGGCCTCGTTCTCCTTGTTCTTTTGGTAACATGTCACTCTCCAGGGCTCAGCCACTCTGAAGGAAGTGTGACCAGAGGCATAAGACTGAGTAACTGAGTGTGTTGGGACCTGTCTGTCCTCATAAATTACCAGCATTTTCTCCACTCATTGAGGTCCTTTTCTGCTACCTGCTGTTGTCCACCATGAGCCAGAGGTGGATCCTTTCTTCAATGCATGCTGGAGTGCTGATGATTTTTGTTCAACTGAAGACAAGTATGGTCATGTCCTAAATCCTGCCACTGCCTTTCATGTCTTTCTCCCATTCCCTTTAGCTTCAACAGTTGCTGCTGGGGACCTGGCTGTGCCCAGAGCCTGTGACTTAGCAAGCAAACTTATCTGCCTCATTTTCATTTCAGGTACAACATCCACACTGCGATTTCTTACACATTAATCCATCTCTGCATTGTTTACTACTTTTGGAGACCACTATCTGGTGAGATCCATCTATTCCCTGTGCTCAGGACTACTCCCAAACACATGGCCAACAGTGAGGTCATCAGGTGGTCTTCCACCTGGGAGGCTATCACATCTTAGTCACACTCAGGCTTCATGAAAGCAGTCAGCCTAAGCCAAAAGTTCTCCTGTGTACAGCAGTGGTTCACCCTCAAATTTGCAATACTTACATATGAATGATCTCATATAAAAACAAAAGGGTACATGTTTAGGCAGCTTCTGCTGACAACAAACCAGACTTCTGAGAAGCTCTTCAAAGGCAACAACGAAGGGGGAAGCAGAGCATAACCAACCATACCTACCTCCTTCAGATTAGGTGGCCTAACTCCTCTGCAGTGGGATGTTGCACCCATAGAGGAAATATTTTCTGCTTTTTTTCTAACTGGCACATGCTATTCAGTAGACCTGAAAAGAAATCTGCCAGGAATACCTGTAGCAGCAATAAAAGGCATGTGTAATCTGTGCAGTATCAGTAGCAGAGCCTAGAATGGGACTGGGCAACGTGAGGACACAGCAGAGGTAATGAAATCCCTGAATCTCTGACCAGATTTCAAAGCTGTACTTTAGTAAAAGAGATCTAGAGATTTTTCAGGCTGTCAAAGAAAGGGTGAGGCTCTCCCATCTTTGACACAACTCATTCATTTTGGATTAAAGTTAATGGATCTGGTCATAGAGTGGTTGACTTAGCAAGAAAGACTGCAGTGATGGAAAATGATCCCTGAAAGGATGAACATTTGTATGAAAATAATACTGGTATATGGATTATAAAAAATACAGTGTTGACTTATTCAATGGGTGGATTCTTTAGCTCTAGAGGATGAGACTCAGAGAATCTCATATAAGCCTAAGATCACCAACAGCTGAGATTCAGATTTCCTGCAGATAAAAGAGGACTGTTGTTTAAACAGACCAGCACCTAAATCAACCACTCCCAGCCTTTTCTGTGGTGATCTCACTGCTACCACTTTCTCATGAAGCTCATTTGTTCTCTTGCCTTGTCAACACCTGCTTGCAGCACTGCTTTCTAAGTGAAGCTGCATTGCACCATGTGCAGTGGTACAAGTTCTCTCTCCTGCTGCTGCCCCAGAACACCTGAGTGGGTTGCACTCTTTGCTGTCCTATGTAAATACATACCACAGCTGTGAGCTTCAACTTCTGAGTTGTCCCTGTAAGCAGAGTTGTAGGGGTGAATACAAGAGCTTGAGGACAATTCCTGGGTCCTGTGGAGAACTGGCACAGCACAGCTTGCATCCTCACAGCTGAACTCACTTTCACTTCCAAAACAAGGTGGCCAAGTCCAAAGTGCCCAAAGTCCCTCCTGTGGGCTAACCCCTGCACTCTGAGAGCTGTTAGTCCACATGAGTCCACATGGGTCAAAGCTGTTCCTGTTACCAATCATGTTACCAATTCAGCAGTACCCAGACCTGCACCTTGTCCCCTTCTACTTTACTAGCAGAGATACCGCCAGTCTGCTGCACAGACAAACAATAGAGACATGTTAACAGCTGAAAGCTTCTGAGTTTCAGGATCAAAACAAAAAGCTTTGGCAGCCATTTAGCAGCTGCTGGACTATTCCATTAGCAGTGTTTGTTAGCTGGCACTGAACAGATGAGAAAACCAGGGCTGAAATCAGCACCGTTCAGTGCTGTTAGCTGCTGCACTGAGACATCATTAACTGCACTGAAGTTACACCAGAAGAAATTAAAAGATACTGAAGACTGCAGCCTGCAAATAAAGAAGTGCAATAAACAAAAAAGGGGGTATTTTATGAGCATCTTTTTTTTCAAATTATTGAAGAGTTTACGTTAGCAAGGCATGAGATCAGCTCTTTCCACTGAAAACTGTTGACAACAAGCACCACTCAGTGTAGCTGTAAAATATAAAAGTTTTGACAATGTTTACAGCAGATCGGATACAACTTCACAGTGACAGCTCTGCTGCACTGGAAGGACTACCAGAACAGGAAGCAGCCTCTGGTGTTTAACAAATGTTAATAGATGTCTTTACCTTATTTCATCTGTGTGAAAAGAAACATCCCACAGTTCACTTATCTGATCCTAATGTCACCTCAGAGTAAAGTTCATGCCAGATGAGGAGTAATCTCAGAATAAAAGTATACACTTACCAACTGTATCCATTAGTAAATTAAATTACTGTGATTTTTGGCAGCAAGGGAGAGCTAGGTTAGACATTAGAAATCATTTTGAACTGTAAGAATATCAAAGCAATAGATTCACTTGCCTGGGGAGGTTGTAGAGCTTTTATCACATGGGATTTTTAGAGCACATTAGGAAAAGATCTGTCAGGAATGTACCTGGTAATTTGGTTTAGTTTGGGAGTCTGGGCAGAGGAAAACAGGATGACTGCTCAAGACCTTTGCCAGCCCTGCTTTCTAACATCCCAATAAAAGTCAACACTGAACACTATAATTTTTTAACAGCTGTTTCATTGACATAAAACCCTATTAAATGACCTTTCAGTGAGGTCATAAGTTTTTAGCACAGTCAGAGAGGATGATCAGTGGAAAATTTCAAAGTTTAATGGAAGCCTGGTGGAATTATTTCACATAAACTCTCCATTTAGGTAAGAAAATCCCACTTGAGGCAGGCCACCAGGTATTTTAGGAAGAATCAACTGACTTGGTTTCGTATTCACTGCAAAATATGCCATCTTACTATAACCCTTATCTTTAAAGAGAGAGCTAGTGTTTTCTGGGGGTTAATGAGTCACCTGTTGGTTTTCAGTGAGACATAAACCTCACCACGGTGGTGAGGCCAGGCTGCTGCCCAGACTTCATGCAAATGGCCAGCAGTTCAGATGGGGAGGATTCAGCACCCACTTCCACGGAGAGGAAGATGCTTTCAGCACCTTGGACAAGATCCGGGTGCCCTCAGGGGTCTGATGGGATGCAGACCACAACGGGAGAGGGGCTCCTTACTCCCTCCCTAGTCCTGGCTGCCAGACCTTTGATAGCACCAAGGAGGGTAAGACCCAAGATCCTTCCATCAGGTGGAGCCTGCCTTTTCACATTTCAGAGCACAGCTGTAGGATGCACCAAGACTAGACCTGCCAGAGCAGGAGCTAACACAGAGATGCGAATCATTTGCAGATGACATAATTACCTGGGGTTTCCACCCGCCGGTAATGGTAGGGGTTGATGCACACTTCTTTCTGTTTTGAGCCAAAAGGGAACTCACAACATTCCAGTGGTTTCAGCTCATGGTGAGATTGTAGATCAGGCCAGCGCCAGACTCTGCAATAAATGACGTGGGGAAGCCCCTTGCGGTGAGACACCTGCAGCCGCCCATCCAAGGAACGTGGGATCGTGACGCATTTACTGGGCTGACCCGGGCAGCTCAGAGCCCTCTCCAGTTCTTCCATGGCTCCTTTTTTCTTCTTTAACTTCTTCACCAAGGAATCAACAGCTTTTTCTGCCCACTTTTCTTCTTCATCTCCTTGTTTCCAGCCCAGCAGCCTTTTCACTGCAGGGCTGGTGAAGGAGAACAAGGAACTGATAGGGGTGCTGGAGTGCATAAGAAGCAGAGACTGCACACAAGCGTCAACGGAAGCACAAACTGCTCTCCTGCCTTGCAAGGCCTGCACGGAGTTTCCACAGTATTGTGACAGGCGCTTCCCTCAAGGAAAGGTTCTTTCACACATACGTTTTTGTAGTCTTAGGCACTGGTTACAAGTTGTCCGACAGGGTGGGTCTCAGAACTTTCCAAACATCAAGAAACTGCTGATGAAGCCTGGAACAGCAACACAATACATAGTTAGACTTCACACACTATTTCCATTGTTCCTTCAATAAAATATTTTGAAAGAGAAATTATTGAAAATGTGTAGTTAATTTTCAGTGGTTTTCTGTTTGGTTTTTGATGTTTATTTTGGGCCAAAGCCTCTCCTCCCCACTATCCGCCCCACTCATTTTAGAGTTGGACCATGGAAACTCTTAAGTATCCAGTCACTTCAACTTTTGTTCAGAGTTTAATTTGCAGAGGCAAATGGTTGCAGGATGAAGATTATTTTTACTACAGAAGAAAATTTCCCCTCTTTTTTGTATGATGCTAGCTGTAAGTTCAGCTCAATCATCCTCTATGAATATAAATCTGTAATATCAAATTTTATGGAAGCAATGAGTAGAATATTGTTTTGATTTCAGCTCCCTCTCTGCCACTCCAATCTCACTGTACTGTCAAGAGTTGTAAAATATTAACTGCGAAATTAATTTAAACTACTCCTAGATCTCATTTAAGGCTATTGAAAGATTTACTAGTATTGTCTAAACGTATTTATATTTTCCTACATGGAAGAGAAAAACCTTTTTTGCCTGCCACAGTCTGTTTCTCTCTCTTCAACAGTTCACAGCTTTCTGGATCCAAATCACAGACTTTTGGACACAGTTTGTGCTTGATGGATCCTGAGTTATTTTTGCTAGGAGTTGCTACATCTGACAAAGTCCAACAGAAAGACTAGTTCTTGAGGGTTTTGTTTTTGTGGGTTTTTTTTGTTTTTGTTTTTGTTTTTGGGTTTTTTTGGGGGTTTTTTTGTTTTTTTTTTCATATAGCTGAAGTCGGTCTAATTTTAGCTGAAAATTATGTATTTCCACTGCCTGGAACTCTGAGGAAAAATGTCCTCGTACCTCAAGCTATTTACTGTTTTAAATATATTTCAGGGACCCCCTATGCATAGCAAGTTCAAAGGTCTGAACCACACAGAGGTCATTTAAAATAGGAGATGGGAGCAGCTTCCAAACTGATGCCTCTAGCAAAGCAGCTCCATGACTGCCCCCATCCACCCTTGTGGACCTTTTTGCCCCTACCAATAAAGGCCTGCTCACAGTCCTCAGCACCATTAGAGGCAGCCACTGAGGAGACAGATGTTGTCCAGCACACAGGGTGGCAGAGCTCCACAAACCATATTTTTGTGCAATTTCCTTAAATGTACAGATCTTGTAGGAGTTCAAAGGGTACCTGGGGACACCATGCGCAGGCACAGGTACAACACACTGAGACAGGAGGCCAATCCCAAAGACTGGTTCCTTGGCATACTGGGATACCCTTGGTGCCACACAGCTCTGGAACATGCTGCAGTGTGAGCACACGTGGGCCAGGGCAGGCTGTGATGTTTACTGAGGACCTTGGACAGGCTGTGATATTTACTGGGGACCGAGGACTGCCTAGAGCTGTTTTTCTCCCAGCTCTTTTGTTTTGTTCTCATGCCCATCCCTATGCCCCAATGCATTACCCCTGGAGATGTCCATTACTCTGAGAAATGCAGATGCATGGAAACATAACAAGCATTTTCCCTTCCTCCACAACAGCAGCAATGGTGGGGGAAGGGGCTCAAAGTCCCAAAAGTCTTCCACTGCACTAGGAGGATGGATGCACTTGGCCCCACAGAGGAGAAATCATGAAAGAAACTAACAAGCAGCAGCAGCTGCTCTTCCCCGAGACTTTCATATGCCAAGCACCACGAAAATATGCACAGAGGAAAAACTGGAAGGCAGAACAGGCACACCTTGCTTCAGGCACCCACCAGAGCACTGAGCTCTGGCTTATGCAATTTCTACATTATCAACCTATGTGTGTCTATTTGTCCTCGACTGTCAAAGGAGGCTCTTGATGGAGCACGGCAGAAACCCCCTCACTTGTGCCCTTCATCAGTCAAAGATTGATTCCAGGGAACTGTGGAAACCTGTCCCACCATACAAAAAGAAACTTTGTGTTCAAGACTTTTTTTTCTGCTTTGTATTAGCAAAGTCCAGTGACCTGGAGCATTTACCTGAATAGTTACTACTGCCTCTAGACAAAACCAAAGTCTATTCCAAACACTTAGAGGGGACATGTGAGAATGAAGTAAAATCAGAGTGATTTATCAAAGGAAAAAAAGAAAACCCTCAGTCTGTTTGTAAAACATAATGTGGATAAAAATTAGGCAGGTAAGCTCCAGCCTTTGCAGGAGCAGGCTCAGCCTACAGAGCTCAGCACCAGCCCATCCAGACATCCTGTGCAGTGGAGGTGTCTGTCCCTCACTGCCCTGGTGAGGATCCACCATCACACTGCTGTCATTGCCTGGCAACACCAAACCCCATCCCCACATGAGAAAATAAAACAATGCTGGGATCACTGTGGATAAACCCTGAAAGCAGCAACAGGAAGCAAGGAAAGCCTGAGATGAAAGCCCACTGGACCAGTAGCAGTGTAGAAGTCTCTGCTCTATGCTGAGAGGGAAAATGGCTCACACTTCTTATCTGAGGGGGTCTCCTGGGCATTGGCATATGTAAACAACTGCTCCTGATAAGTTAATGCAGCATTACAACCATCAGATGTGAAAACATACATGTTCACATAAAAGTATTGTCCCGAGATTTTCTTTTCCATTTTGACCAAGGTTTTAAATAAACACATTAATCTCGTTCAGTCAAATTAAATAACTCAACAGTGACATCAGTATGAGTCTGAGCACTATTGTTGCTAGTGGGAGAGTCGCCAAGACTATGTGTATAAAAGCAAAAGCTGTGCTTTGCAGACCATGTGATGTAGTCTCAGATAAGTACATTGCACAATTTCCTACCACACTCTCCCCAGTTTCTTCTAAAATATTTTTCCTCCAAATTCAACTGACATATAAAATATAAATGGTATTAAATAAACTAAACAGCTTTCAAATAATATTATCAGAACATCCTAATTTAATGTTATTAAATTACATAATACTGCACACTATTGAGCAGACTAAGCCCTGTGTTCCTACTCTTAGATTCTCCATTGTGAAATAGAGAGGCATAGAGCCAGTCACTCTGCTCCAGGGCTGCAATGACAGAGATGTCAATTCACAATTTAATTTTAACAGTCTTTCAGGACAGCAGTTGCTTAAGCCATATGCCTTTGGTAACAGGCCACTTGATGTTTCAAACCCACACGATGTATTTTCTGTGCTGATTATCCATTGTGTTTCTCAATGCTCAATGCAGTTTATAGTGGCAGAGGGGAGGGAAGTGTTACAGTCTGGATCCATATTCCCAGCACATGTCCATTATACAGTGATGGAGGTTCTGGTCTGGTCAGCTCTATCTCCCTCAGTGACAAGATGATGTGCTATCAGGGGGATGAGTCAGGCATCGTTCAGGATACATTCCTAACGTGAATCCCTCCTCTGGGACCACAAGGAAGGCTCTGTCTGTCAGCTATGTGACTGTTCAACACTAAACATGATCAGTCTTCCATGCTGTAAATCTTTATTCCATCACTGAGTTTAGCCTAAGATCTGAAGCTTGACTTAGGGAAGAGGTAGAAGACCTATGGGAAATGAACATGGACTCACCCTTTTGTTTCTGTGGCCTGCAGGAGAAGGTGGGACTTAAAACATGTCAGCCCAGTTCACTGGCTCCATTCTCCCTAAACATAGGGTGTCTACTATTGCTGTGGTACACTAATGGTGGGAAACATCTCTGGGCACAGGAACTTTATTATCTGTAGCATCTGGAACAGCTTTGGTCTGTGCCATCAGCAACCCCTCAAACCACTCTAATGCGTGGTTCAAGAGTTAGGAGGGAACAGGGAACTTATTACTAATTATTAAGCCAGCATAGAGCCACCATGTTTTGGAAGGTGAGGCAACCATTGCATAGAAGTCAGCCTCAAGGCCAAGAACATTATAATGCTTGTTTAATTTATTAGTATAGAAGCAGTGTTTCAGTAGAATTTATTTGGCCACATAAACGTGTCCAAATTTTTGACACCTATATCTGACCTACTCATCTTCAAGTCCCTAAATATGTATTTGAGTAAAATATATGTATTTGAGTAAAATAAATGTGTACATGTCATGGACCATTCCACCTAAAGGTAAATATCTAGGAAAAAACCAAAATCACCCCAGCAAAAGCAGGCACTGCATACAGCTAATGCTGTGTGAGATGAGGCACCTCAAGTCTGAATTTTGCTAAGAGCCAGCAAAATGGACAGGATGTGGAAGGGACTAGGATATTTTCTCCTCCACCTATGCCCATTTTTCACCTTCCAGGGTACAAATTGCCTGTAGGTCCTCAGGTGAGGAGGAGAAACATTTCTCCAGGAGCTTCACTTCAGTAACTTCTGCTTTGGTTCTAAAGAGCCTGACATGCCAGGAGCAGAGGAAAGCCCACCATAACTGTGGCCTTACAATTTCCTAACTGGAGCCAGGTCCTGATGAAGTCAATAAGAGGGGTTCCAGAGCTCACAGCAATTAAACATGTCCTCCTCCATATCTTGTGCCAACATGCTGACATCTCCACTATGGAAAGATTTTGTGAAGTTTAGATTTTAACCAATGTAAAAAGGATCCATTGTGTCAGGGAAGACTCACAGCGTACCTCAGAAGAATGCTTGTGTAGTCCAACAAGCTGATGAAGTTTCCTCTAATTTGGTTGTCATAGAATCACAGAATCATAGAATATCCTCAGTTGAAAGGGACCCACTAAGGTCATCAAAGCCCTGGCCCTGCACAGGTCACCCCAGGAGTCACACCACGTGCCTCAGAGTGTTGTCCAAACACTTCTTGAATTCTGTCAGGCTCAGTGCTGTGATCACTTCCCTGGGGAGCCTGTTCCAGTGCCCAACAAACCCCCGGGTGAAGAACCTTTTCCTGATATCCAACCTAAACCTCCCCTGACACAGCCTCAGGCCATTCCCTTGGGCTGCGGGAGTTTAATTCCCATAGGCACAGCAGGGAAATTGTACCAGTCCTTGTTAAATTTCACTCTAAGCTTTCTGCAGAAGTCAAAAAGGAAAACTTTCATGGATGCTAATGAAAACAAACTTAAGATACCATGGTGTAAAAGCAGTGTCAAAAGCGTGTATGTGTATGTGTATGTGTATGTGTATGTGTATGTGTATGTGTATGTGTATGTGTATGTGTATGTGTATGTAAGCACAGGTGTGGGCAGATATGTTTGTGCTTCTGGTCTTGACATAAAGCTTCCAGGTGCTGCCTCCCCTCCAGCACTTGCCTGGGCAAACTGCATGGTGAGAGGCATGGCTATCTGTCTCAAGAATGCCTGACATCACCAGTCTCAGTGTCACTGCAGCAGCTAAGTAAGGCCACGGAGGGAGATTTCTCAGAGGGTCGTCTAGACATAAGCTGTGCAGTTCTTGGAGATGCATGCAGCAGTGAGACAATTATAGCTGCAAGTCTGACGCTCAGTGAGTAAATCACAACAGAATTGGGAGGGAGAAAATTGTTTCAGTCGATCAATGTGAAGAGGAATGCCGTGAACAAGCTCTTGGTTAATTATTTTTACCCAGCACTGATTCAGTTACTTTTACCTACTATTAAAGAGAATGTGAGTTTTCTTAAATTAACTGATTCTTGGTATGTTTTCAAATGTGCCCAGCTGGCAGCAGGCTGCACACACCCAGGGCTGGCAAAGAACCTCCTGAGTCAAATCATCACTGCCACTCATTATGGGATTCTTCTAAACATCAGCAGGGAAAAGGGTTTTAAAACAAACAAACAAACAAAAGTGTGTACAAATATGTGGGTCTCAAATGAGTGGTGAACCTCACCAACCTTGCCTTGGGCCTCATGCACCAACACTTTTTGATTTTTTTTGCCCATACAGCAACTTGGAGCTGGGCAGCAGAAGTTTCATAGGTACACTCATTCCAGGAGAGCAGAGGGAAAGCACCTGCCTGAGCAGCAGAGTCCAGCAATCAGCTCATGGCTCAGCAACAGTGGCCATGCGGTATTTTTGAAGCATGTAAATCACTTGTTCCACTCATGGCATCTTCAACATCAGCTGGGATCCCCAGAGACTTCTTGTTGTCCTTGGGTCCCACCATACAAGGATACTGTTATGAATCTATCTGAAACCACTGTCTTTCACACAGGAGTTAATACAGTGAATGAATTTTTCATTACAATGTCACCAAATTCTTCCACAAACATAGAACCTAACACCTAGGGTTTAAATTTAATAGGATGTAAATAAGGGTTGTTTTTGTTTGAGGTTTTTTTTTGTTGTTGTTGTTGTTGTTTTTTGTTTTGTTTTGTTTTTTAATTAAGGCATTAAATTTCTTCCCAGTTTGACCCTGAACTGCTCCAACTAAAAACAGATGCAATGATAGGAGGTAGAGTGTTTGAGGCTCAAATTTATCCATGTTTCTCACAGCCCTGGAAACATCTTCTTGGTTATTCGTATAAAGTTAAATGAATAATACAAGCTTCTGAAACTCATTTTCTTGAGTCTTTTCCAAGTTTGTTCAGAAAACCCTTCTACAGTGAACTTTATGTGCAGGCATCAATTGAATATGAACCTCACAGCACCTCATGCTTTTCCAGCCACTTGTGCACCTTGTAGAGCCTTCACTGGAACTCACTGCCTCCCAAATAAAGTAAGAACAAAATTTCATGCTAGTGACTAAAAAGTTGTGACATCCACATAATTTTTCTGAGCTTGTGTAACCACTCAAGTATTACCTCATCTGCTCAGCATCTTTCAGCTTCTCTTGAAAGGAATACCACATTCTTACTTGATAGAAAGAAGGAAAGATTCAAGGATATAAGCTGCACACCTTAACACAGCTATGTGCCCTTCCACAGGCCAAACACTTGCAGAAGTGTTTCAGAAGCATAAATTCTGTCACAAAAGAAAATTAAGTACCTAGGTCAGGTTTGGTATGCCCATGATGCCTGATTAGGAAGGTGGGTACCAATTCCTGCTGTGGGACTGATCTGGATGAGCACACTGGCAATGCTTCAACAAAGCATGGTAGAACAGTGGTGCATGGGCATGGTAAGATGTGCAAAGGCTGTTGCAGACAGGATGGGGCAATCTGTCTTTCAGGTCCACTTGAAAAATCAGGGAGAGCATAAGAGTAGATACATGTTGGGATAGTTGCTGCTGGAGTCTGCGAGTGCATTACACACAGCTTGCTTCAAGAATAACTGGGCTGGTCTTGGGGAGGAAGAATGGACTGAAAAATCCCTTGAGATGAGCCCTTATGATTCTACATCCCCTACTACAACCAAGCAAAAGGGCCCTTCTCTTCAGGTGCAGCGCTGGGCTAGCATGCTGCACTAGCTTTGACCCCTGGGCTACTTGCATCTGCCCACTGAGGACAGCAACCCAAACCAGAGGGCTGGACGTTCCCACCAATTTTTGCCTTTGAAAATCACCCACAATATCTGAAGTCACCCCACAAAATTACCACAACCAAAGTCTACATAAAAATATTAAACTTGACCAATTTATCGCTATGATCTCTCTCCGACTGCACTTCCTTCCTCGGTATTAATTTTTAAAGGAAACCAGTGACTGAGATGTTTATAAGGAGTGAACCGCACAGTGTTCCCCGTCTGGGCCACACCGAAGTTTCTAAGACAAATCCCACAGGGACACATCCTCTTCTCTGCCTCACACCCTGCTCCCTGCAGGCAGGAAGAAGACCCATTTGCCCAGTCCCTGCCTTACCCCTTCCTGAGGCTGCCTTGCTCAGACTCAGACCAGCATCTCTGAGGAAGAGCCCCTCTCTCAGCTGCTTTCCTCCAGCAGAGCTGATGGCTAAGGAGCACTCATGCCGTGGGGGAGCTCTGAGGATGTATCTGTGGGAGAAGGCAGGAGGCACTGGGGTGATGAGGAGAGGCATCAACCTGCCCTAGGAAGCCAAAATGCCTTCTCATGGTTCTGGCTATCCCCATTTTACAGCCAGTCAGTCCTGCATTCCTCACATACCCACCATTCCCAGAGAAACTGTAGCAAAGCCCATTGGTGTTTCTAAAAATGGAACAGTTAGAAATAAGCAAAAAATAGAATTCCTGCTTTTAAAATAAAAGCTGGTTCGTCTCTAGTACAAAGCATGCATCCAAGTGCCTCCAGAACAAACACTTCACAAAGGAAGAAGGGGACTTGAAAAGAATTTCAGCTTCAATGCTGGTCTAAAGTTTATAGCCACACTAATCAGATCCTGTAATCCTTGTTATCAATCACTGGCATTCTTGGAGTCATTCCCAAATACTCATTTTAGGAAAAGGATTTGCTTAGATTTAGATGTTAAGAATGTTGTGAATGAGAATACATCTAAAAAACAATTACTTCACCAAGGATGTGGCACTCTAGTCTGTTGGGAATCTATTCTGGGAGTTTAGTGTCTTAAGTAATAAGAAGAGAATACGCTTTTGGAGACGTCGTCATGCCTTTACAGTGCACAGGGTAAAAGGATAAAGCAAACATTCCCCTCATATTGCATGGTAGCACATCCCACCTCAGGGAGGCCTGTCTGAAGCATTACTCAGTTCTGGTGTTAACACAGCAGACATCTTTTGCAGATGATTTAGCATCTCACAACTTGGAAAGTGAAATACAGATCAATCGATCATATGCATCATGGATAAAACACTCAAAAGGAAGAATTTCCAGAAATGCTTCCCCTCTGACTGGCAGCAGGCCTGAGGAGGAAGCAACAGTATTGCTAGCTACCTCTCTCTCCAGGTGAGACAGCCTGGCCAACTGCAGAGGGGGGATAGATTTCACACACAAAACACTTCCTGCATACATCACACTAGCAGTTGTCCACAGAATCACATTAGCATTTCATTGTGTTCAAACCATATCACATTCAAAACTGTTTTTCCTAAAAGGCTTCCATTGTGCATCACTGTGGGAAATTGCTAATGCAATAAGATTGACATATAGGTTCTCCTGCATGAACATCCGCAGTAATCTGTGCTAATTGAGCCCTCAGTGGCTTGTGAAACCCTGCAGGGGGGAGGAAGGGTGGAGCATCCACAGGGCCTACATCTTGGAGAACTGCAGTAAATAACTGTGTGGAGAAGAGGCAAGCACTTGTATTAGTGTGTTTTATCCATGTAAAGATCTCATTCAGTGGCAGGGATTGCCTTGGTCAAGGGACCAGGACATTTTCTATGAAAAATATCTGGATATGCTTGGACTGTCTGTGGAAGTTAATTTCCCAACAACAGGACTAAGAACAAAAGGAGCAAGAACTTGCCTATCTAGTTCCCTCCTGTGGGGGAAAGAAGGGGATAGCTGGCCATTCCCAGTGACTTCAGCTGAAGATGTGGGTGCTCAGATTCTCTGTTCTGTAAACCAGAACACCTGCTTATGAGATTAAACAGGCTTCATATGCCTACATTTGAGCCTGGGAGTAAAAACAAGGGCTGGATTCTCTTTAGCATGTAAGATGACATATCAACTGAGGTGCTACCGTCACAAAGAACGACACAGAGCACGGATGACCAAGCGGGAAAAAGCCTAATTTAATTTTACACTTCAGTATTTATACAGTTCTGAAAATGAGACCAGATTGGATGACGGGGTTCAACCTCCTCAACCACACTGGTCTCAGTAAAAGTCCATCAATTGTCCCTCCTACTAGGAGGGAATGTCAACATCAAAAAGTCATTAGCAAAATAATAGAATTGTTTATGAAAAGTGTGTGAGAAACTTTGACAATCTGACCCCAAGTATGTAAACATTCAGAAGGCTAAGAAGAATCTTAAAAGAACAGGGTGACAATCAACTACCAGCTTCAGAAAACTCTGAGCAGAAGGCACAAATCAGGCCCTGAGTCTTTAAAATAAATATTTCACTTTTCTTCAAATCCATCTCAGGATTCCAAGGAATACCCTGTGGGCATGATATTTCTGAGCCTGAGAATTGCTAGCTCTTCCCAAGGGAAACTTTCAATTGTTTTCCTCCTTTTCCAAAACAACTTTGTATAAACAATATTTTATTTCCCATAACAGCTCTCCCAGGTGTTGTTTGCTTTCTGTTACTTAACCAATGGAGAGAGGTGTCAATCCTATGGACCAATAATGAGCCTTTTTACTGCAGTGTGTTACAAAAAGGCTGAATGAATTGTAAATAAAGCCTTCTGATTCTCTTCTGCCTGCTGACCAGAGTCAAGCATCTTTATTTCGTATCCTATTGAGACAATACCCCATCTCTTCATGGCTGTTTCTGCCCTTCCTCTCCCCTCCTAACACTCAGCCCCTACAGCCCAAGGCTCCCAAGGATGCCACCACCAAGATGCTTGAGATGGCCCTGTAGGATCATGCAGCAGGACATGGGAGCCACAGGCTGCAGCCTCCCGTGGGAATGGATTTTGGTTTCTCTGCTCTAGATGTCTCTGTGAAGGCCTCATGCCCTGTGTGAAATAATTCAAGATCTGTTGATGAGAGAGAGATAAATCAGCTACCTCATATATGCTGCAGGGTGAGAAACTGCACATTGGCAGCTGGGCCAGAGCAATTTGACAGAGACAAGTAGGTTTGGGTAGGCAAGACCAGCAAGTAACCATAAGAGAGTTTTGAAAAGGTACATGAACTGCTTGTGCCTCCAGTCACTTTTGTGCCTGCTGGGCAGCATGTGGGATTGCTTCCCACCACAGGGTAAACAGCTTTCCATTAGGTGCCTCAATTTCTGCATATGTCCCACAAGTACCCTGGAATGGCTTTGTAAAGCACGATCAACTCTTCTGATGAGGAATGCTGCAAAGGAATGCTTAAAAGAAAAAAAAAAAAAGGTTGGTTTTTTTTTTTGTTTTGGGTGGTGTTTTTTGCTGGGTTTTTTTGTTGGTGGTGGTGGTGGGTTTTTTGTTGGGTTTTTTTGTTGGTTTTTTTGTTTGTTTGTTTGTTTGTTTGTTTAGGGAAGGCACAGCAATAAAACACACATAAAAAAAGATTAGGTATTGACCTCAGCTGCAGGGTTATTCACATTATAAAGGATTCTTCATTAGGTGGAGCTTTGCTGCTTGCAGACAAGGCCTTCTGGAAAGGGCACCTCCATGGCTAGCTCCTGCCTGCTGTTCTGCAGAGCACGGCTGCGTGACCCAGCACACCATCAGGCCAAGCAAACACAGAACCACCCTTATCAAGAAGTGACCAATCTGGCTCCCATTGTGGCCAGGTAACGAGGGTGAAAGGAAGCCTGAAGCAGAACAAGCTCTAATGACCCACGGGTCTGTTAATTTTCTTTCCTCCTCATGTCTCTCTTTTAATGGACAGTGAGTTTGAGGCAAACAACTGTGGGGAATTCGGGATGTGAGGAATATTTTCAAAACCTATACAAAGATCAGGCATCTAGAGTGACTCCAGAAAGGGAGATGTTTCATAAAGAAAAGCAAAAGATGCAGGATTTTGGCAGAGGTCATGGTGACTGGGAGAAGAACGTAGGTGGGAGAAGAGATCTTGTTAGGAAATGGGAGGTTGCAGTAACAAGCTGGAAGGTTGCCACAGTGTGGACTAATGCTTTGGCAGCTGCAAACAAAAGGAGGGAGGATTGTAAGAAGTAACACAAAGAAAAACTGTCAAGAGATATTTGGAAGTATCACAACCTGTGAGGAAACAGAAGAGGCAAAGATGATGCTAAGTTTGGCAGAGGGAGGATGGTTATGCTACTGACAAGGAAAAAAGGGTGAGAAGGAAACAAGTTCTGGATAGAAAGATGTGGGAAAGATAAGGCTTTGCTTCTCCCAATCAGAAATACACCTCGTTCTTAGTGCTGTCTCAGAAAAACAGAAATCAATTATCAGATTCTCTTCTTCTGTTTTTTCTCAATTTTAAAAGTATGGGTTGCTGCATAAATTGGGAAGACTCCATCACTCCATGTCCACCTCCACCATGTCCTTGCTGTGCCCAGAAGAACTGAACCTCAAAGAGAACTGCTCAACCTTACAACTCTCTAAGGTGCAGAAACCTGAAAATGGTCCTGTAGAACAATCTGCCTGATGTTTCATCTGCTTTAATTAAAATGCAAAGATGTATTAGTCAGGATCTCTGTCTGGGCTCTGATCCTGCAATCTATTAAATCCCTTCATCTGCAAAAGCACAGCCAGATTTTTAGCTACTATAATAAATACACAGGGGCCAAGTCTCTTTAAGTCACCTTTCCACCTGTAAAATTCCCACAGTATTAACCATTCGAGCATAGCAGACAAAATATAAGATGGGAAATAATTTGGGATATTTTTGAAAAATTACTTTTTTTGCCCTGTATTCAAAGTCTACTGCTTCCTTACAACTGTTCTCAAAGACAGTAATAGGACTGCAATAATGATCTCAAATTGTTGTTGCTATTACTATCCCTTGCTGTTCATGTACAGTAACACTAACGAGCCTTTATACCTGCCTGTATCAGGAAACCAGGCATTTGAACAGAGCAACCTTTACTACGTCTATTTTTGCTTTGCTGTTTTCAGTTAAAATAGTTATGATGCATTGTTTGGGGTTTTTTTTCTTCCCTGACCCTGTAGTTATTATTTGTAAAGGGTATATATTGCACAGAAAATGGAATCTCTCTATGCTATCACTGTATTTTTTGCAGCAGAAAAATTACAGAGAATATATATATATATACATACATATATATATATTCTGTCTCCCCTTATTCTTTTAAGTTTCTTTAAAACAGGCTGCCTAGTACTGCTGATGCTGAAATTACTGTTAGTCAGTATCAGCACTGGTGATAAACTCTAGCCAGTGTTTTGGTTAGAGGTCATTGGTAATTAGTAGTCATTGTCCTTTGAATTTAACAATGGAAAAATAAAACTTTATAGCGACAGATTAGCCTGGCCATCAAAATTACAGCACTTTAGCACTCAGGAGAGAGGATTGCATGACACACTATCTCCCTGTCTGATAACACCAGATAGCTAAGAATTCAAATGTGAGAGGCAGAAAGCCTGTAAAAGAATAAAAGGAGAGAAAGGAGGATTAACTGCCCAGATGTTATATGATACATTACAGTGACACTTCTACACTCCTCTTTTAGTGAGCTGGGCCTCGTCTTGTACCCACTGAAGCAAAGCTAGGGCACTACTGCCAGTTTCCGTGAGGGAAGCTTTCAAACCTGAGGTGCTACCGAGTTCCTCTATACCATGTCCCCACCTTCTGCAGATTCTTGGCACATGTGTGTATGACTCTGAGTGAAATACTAATTCTCAACTTCTCCACAAAGTTGTGCAGTTGGCAGCTTTCTGCATATTCCTTTCAATTGCTGCGAGTAAATAAAAACTATCTCCATCTCATATCAGTTTACAAATACTGACACAGATTCCATGTATCCATCAGGAAATCTCCTGGTTTGCGTACATCATATGGATATGATGAGGATTTGTGAGAAAATACACTTGACCCTTATTCCAGGCATTTTTGCAGAATTACTGCTTATCAGTTTATGCGCGAGTTAATAAAGTGAAGAAGAAAATGTTTCTAATTCCATCACAAAGGACAGACGGGAATGGGAATGACTGCCAAACCTAGTAAATACAAGATATCCTTCTTGATACAAATGACTTTAAATGTATTTTTGGGCATGTTTATTTTAGCTACTAAGTCAAATTAACTCAATATTTAAAAAACCAAAAAACAAACCACAAACATCCCCAGCCTCTGCTTTAAAATCTAACAGGAAGCAAAAATGAACCAGCCAGACACTGGTACTTATCAAATCTGAAAGAAGGGAGTTGTCTGGCTGGATTAAAACAGATGAGGTTTGTTTGAGTGATGACATTTGTCCTACCGTTGCTGAGGAGAAGAATTTTGCAGCACTTTTTTTCATCTGTGCTCCTGAATATGGGAAGATTATTCCTAATACACAAATACTTGCACATAGAAAGAGAGACACACATTTCCACACATCAGAGATGCTGAAGAGTACTGAAACTTGCGTTATCTGCAGTGTCCTTCCCAAACCACTGCAAACTTGAATACATTCCCAAGCCGTGCACATCATTTCCCATTTCTGCCAAGGGAAAGCTCCTTCACTAAATAGCTGACCATTCTGGGCTGAAATATTTCTTTCACTAATTCATAAGATCCAAGTAATTAACAGTGGGCGTGCGTGTCTGTGCGTGCGCACGTGGACGTGTGTGTGTCGTTTATTTTTATTCCCACTAATACCTCTATTAAAGCAGACCTGGCTAGCATCAAATAAATTTGCTCATAAAATCAAAGTAGGAAAACACAAAGTTACTAAACAATATCCGAATTGTTACCAATGAGCCGAACTCTGAATCCCCCCACTTAGAGCTGCCTGGGCACGGAGATAAAATTACAGCGATTTATAATTTGCCATATCGAGGGCTATTGTTTTTGGAAATGTTGGTTACTTGCTAACTAGTAACGTTCTAACTTCAGAGCCAAACGACAAGAAGCCAATCAGAGTCACCGTTCGTAGCTGGAATAAAAACCCCGAATCCCAGCAATTCTGCTCCGTTTTGCCCGGGAGCCTGTCCAGGAGCGGGATTTCTCGAACAGAAAATAACCTCTGAAAGGAAAAGTATTTCCAAACCAGTCATGTGGGGCTCTGTTGTTTCTTTTTTTCTGTTTG
>WEIU01008655.1:349521-389868 GCA_013389925.1 Aegithalos caudatus
CATTACATATTATATAGCAGGCAAAAATTTTTTTGCATACAGCTGTGTTTCAGGTCATGTGGTGTGCACACACATGTTTTATTACAAGAGCTGAATACATGCTGGTATTATCTGTGGTCTACTAAACCTTTGGAACAATGCATCTCCTAGGAGCAGTGCTCATATATCCCGCCTGCCTGTCCTTTCCACTCTCCACACACACTTTCAGAGACTGAGTCCCCGAGCCCAGATCTTCTTATGCATGGCTTTCAAAGCCAGTGTCCTCTTTTTAAGGCTCTGCCCCTCCTGCCAGGGCTACTCATCACCTGTCACTCCTCTGCACCGCCTGGGCTCTGCTAATTTCATTTCTCATTTGCCATTATCTCCCTCCAGTGCCTCATTTCCCATCCTGCCCTTTGTAAAGCTCTCCCTTAGCCTGCACACGAAATAACTTTCCTTCTCAAATCCCCTCCTGTAAAACGCAGACCAACCTTCTTTACTCATAAAGCAAAACCTGATGGGAGTATTCTCCTTATTTTGCTCTGCATTTTGTCTTTTTATACTGGATAACTCTATAAAGAAAATCAGCAGTATAAGGTTATATAGAAAATAGTAAAGACTGGATGTATCTATAAAAGGGATGGAAGGGTACTAAAGTCTTTTACCACCGATACTGTGTAAAACATAGAATAACATGAATTTTCCACTTGGAGGGAACTGCAAGTTCCTGAGAACTGTAAATATACTGACTCTGTATTTACTGCTCCAGGGCTCCAGGGAAGTACTGGCACTGTCCACCACCGAACAAGTAGCAGCTATTACAAGAGCAGTGTCGTGTGCCGTGTGAGGGAGATCCCTCAGACAGCTCCAAGGGTGCTGCTGCGGGCAGCAGTAGACTCCTAGCCACAGTGTCTTGGATTTACTGCGTGAGTTACATTTTCCTCAAGGGCTTTCTCCAGGCAAAGGCACAGCAGGCACTTGCCTCTGGCAGCAGATTTTTGGGAACAGCAACATAGTTGTGGTTCTGTTGCCCGCTTTGCCTGTGCCAGAGCCCTGGAAAGTGAAGGCTGTTCCTGTATTGCAGGGTGGAGTCAGACATTCGGGGCAGCATTGCCAAGAGGAAGCTGACTATTCAAGCTGCAGCAGTCAACATCTCACTCTCTCCGTGGGTGCCTGAACTACAAGCCCAAACCCTGCCAGGATGCCTAGCTCCATACATTTTACTCCCCTTCCCAGGATCAGGCTGAACCAGCCCCAACTCTTTACCCTGGGTTTTGACTGTTTGATATTCCTTGTGCTGTCGGGAAGCTTGGAGCTTACCCTGCTTCTTATTCACAGGCAGTTTGGATATCTCAGTATCCTAAATAAGGTCCCAACCGTTTGGACATATCCGCATCAGGTTTAAAAATAAACACTTGGACCATGAGGGAGTCTTCTTTCACACGTCTTTTCCAGCACAAGCAGGATGAAACATTTGCTTTTACAAACATGTTTGGTGCTACTCACATCAATTTCCTGCATGTTTATGGTTTAAGATGCTAATTCTCAGTAGAAAAACAGGTGGAAAAAGCAGCTGCAGTCTTGTGCAACATGTTGGTGAATGCATCATTGCAGAGACTGTGCTGGGCAGCTGGGAGGTCTGNAGGGGCCCAGCGGGGCCGGCCAGGCGTTCGTGTGTGACAGGTCCTTCGCCCCGTGCCCCCGCAGCGGCCCTTCCCCGGGATCCTTCTCTCCAGCCACCGAGCCCCCGAGGATGGACACAGTGGCCAAGCGGGGCGTGGGCCAACTTCAGCCCCGTCCTGCGCTGCTGACCGGGCTTTTGGGCGCAGGGGACAAACGCCGGCTGCGGGCAAAGATTTGGAATCAACGTCGTCCCCCTGGCTGGACAGCACAGCTGCCACGGGATTGGGGATCAGACTGCCTTCCCACGCCGGGCTGTGCGGGGGTCCCATCATTTCTCGGACTGGTCAGAAAACAGCAAACTACAGCCGGCACTGATGAGCAGATGCATTTCGTGCTCCAGAGATTACCTATTAAACCCTCATATTCCCTAGAAGTAAGCATCTCTAGCTATGTAGAGTATTGCATTAGTCGTAATAAGGAAGAGCTGAAAGAAGGGAAGTCAAGTGGCTTCAAGGAGACTGGAAATAAAAACTACTCATGAAATTGGGGCTCCAGGCAGTGCTAGGAGCAAGCACTGTCTGAACCTGACCCTGGCTGCATTGAGGGGTTCCAGTTAAATTGCACTGTGCCTTTTGAGGTCAATCAATAAATGTGATTAAAGATACCATCCTGCTGACATTTTCACCAAAATTTTTTACATTGTAAAACATGACAGCAAAGCTAATGTTGTTTGAGTAGACATCAAAAAGCCACAATGCAATTACAGCTCCGCCGCGCAGTTTTATTGAAGCATGTGTGCGTGAGGGCTGTGGTGCAATAGGGAGATACAATGTAATGCCCCAAAATATCTCTGTTTCCCGCTTTGGACTAAATCGTCTTCAACTACCAGCGGCTTCTCCTACAGGAGACTTCTCGACAGATGAGTGGCAGAAGAGATGCTCTTAATTAAAAATCACTGTAAATATTAATGAAGTACCAATCACACGTTCTCACCCGGCGTGCTTTCAGATTTTATGTCCACAATGCTGTTTATTTTTAACTGGAGACATTACACTGCAAGTGTATACATGGACAGGTGTGGGGGGCAGGGGGGTGGGTCGGTGGAGGTGTCGTGTGTAACCTACTGAGGCACAAGCAAATTCTGCTGAATCTCACTGCATCTCTTCCAGGTGTTGAAACCTCTGTCTGCTCACAGTTTCTGCTGCCAAAAGAGGGGTGGCAGGACAAGGGGGTCTTTAATTCTGCCAGTCTGCTGCACAGCCTGCTGTGCTATCTCCAGTCTATCTTCATTGGCGGGGTACATTAAAATACCAATACTGCTGCTGGAGTGATCCCAGCCAGAGGCGGACAGGGGAGATACCAGCAGAGCCTAGACTGAGCAGTCAGTTCCTAAAACTTTACTTTGATTGGAGCTTCCAGTTAAATAGGCATAAATTATTTGTGAAATGACTTAACTGCATTCTTATTTGTGTGGTGGTGGTTTTAACTGTGCCATATTGAAACAAAGTCCAGCTAACAGAGGTCACATGGGTGTATACATATATATATATATATACACATATATATATACATATATATATATATATATATATATATACATACATAATTGAGGCAGTCAAACTGAAATTAACAAAATTCACCATCACTGATTTTATAATCTCTTTCCACACTCAGCGACCTAAATACAGGCACTTTGTTTTCAGAGATGCTTAATAATCACTTGGTGATTAGACATGTTCCATTCTGCTGGGGCAACATACTTTGCCAACAATAATGCTATCCAATCCCAAAATATTTTGTGATTTAAAACATACATCTTCTGATGTCATGAAACACGTCCATGAGGTTTTCAAATAGAAGTGGACAAAGAGCAAAGAGTTATGATGAGCATGTGATCCAAGGCGGATAGAATCACTCTTCCAAAACATATAATATAAAAAGATAACTAAAAACTCCAAAATCCACAATCACTTGTCATAAATCACTGATGGGCACCGGGTATCCCATATTCAGATTTTGATGCTAACAAATGTTAGGACTATGTGCATATGTTGGGACTCTTCTCACTTCAGCTAAATAATCTGCACTCTAGTTCTGCTTGCTTTGCTTTCAGAGTAATAAAAGAACAAGTAAGAACCCATTAAAATGTATCCAGAATCAGTGAAACTTTTGCAGCACTGTAATGTGGCACTTGTATGTTTTGCAATTTGATGGAGTAATGTTTCAGCCCTTATTTCAAATATCCATATATATTCTGTTGCAATTGCACCAATGTAGCTTCCACTGATTATCAGAAACTGGATTAATGAGCCATTGAATCAATGGAGATACTTTTCTAACACAACAACTTTAATGAAACTGTAAGTTGCAGCATGTATGGTGCTCATGTTTTTGGAGTACCCTGAGCATATTAAATATTATCAAACACATAACTTCTTTTCAGTCTCCTTAGTGGATAGAAATTTTTAAACTTTAAAGTGTTTTATAGTTAAAACTCTTAAATTTTTATTTTCAAAGATATTTTAATGAATCTGGATGAACATTTATGTTCTCTGTCACCCTCCTTTTTGTAAGAATTTTTTAAGCTATTAGTCATTTCCTTACTAATGAGTCTAAATAAATCTTGTAACAGCTCAGTGTATTAGAATTGCAGTACTCTCCAAGATTGCTGCAATACTGATGAATTCCCACCTAAAATTGTCAGCTAGTATATATTTTTAGACAATCTTAAAGTACTATAATTTTTGTAACAAATGTAGTTGACATTGACCTGTCAAAGCTTAGTCTCAATGCATAGACACTGGAATAGCATTATACTTATATACAGTCACNCTTTTCCAGCACAAGCAGGATGAAACATTTGCTTTTACAAACATGTTTGGTGCTACTCACATCAATTTCCTGCATGTTTATGGTTTAAGATGCTAATTCTCAGTAGAAAAACAGGTGGAAAAAGCAGCTGCAGTCTTGTGCAACATGTTGGTGAATGCATCATTGCAGAGACTGTGCTGGGCAGCTGGGAGGTCTGTTCTGTCACAGAAAAGACATTACAATTACTCATCTCACTGCTCTTTGCTTCAGACTCTGCAAGTGAAGCTATAAATCCAGAGAGGCAGAAGAAGCAGTTAGGCAGGCAGGTTTGGAGGTGCATGTCTAAAGGGAGAGAAGGAAAAAAGGGAATCAGCAGAGGAGTGGATGGAGTAAAAAGGAAGGACCGCTTGAAAAGACTAAAAACCAAAAGTTCAGAAATACTGGGACACACAGAGGTGAGCAGGCTGAGTGGCTTCATGTACAGCCACCAGGATGGGGATTCTGTCTCTTTTGGTCAGATGACTAGTAAGATCTGAAATTTGTCATTTAGCTTCACGGCACTTTGCATCCAGGGTTGACAGAAGTGTCAAGAAATGAATGAGCATACAGTGGTATGGACAAATGAACTTATTGTCGGTACCTTTCAATTACCAGGTGAAAAAGACCCTGCAAAATATTTGGACTGGCCAGGTTACTAGAGTTTTCATAAGTGGAAAGGATAATTTCCTATCCAGTACCATAACAAGATTTTTGTTAGTGTGTGTATGTAAGTACTGGTTAAAGTAACTGCACAAGAATGAAATTTCTGCTCTGAGTTAAAACCCCATAAATTCTAAGAAATTCCAGGGAAAATTTGTCTTCATCTTTATTATACCAAAGCTCCACAGGTTCCCTTGATTTTTTCCTTTTCTTTGATCCATGTCCTTAATTTTTCTTTAATTCTCCAAAGCTTTTAATGCACTGAGATCCAGCTACCTCTTTTATTTATGCTGAGTTTGTTCTTTGCTGCAGAGAAGTTGAGATGCTCAGAACAATATGACTGTTGAGATGTCTTTTTATTCCAAGAGAGGTGGATCGATCACAGACTAGCTGAGATTAGTTGGAAGAACAAGACCTTCCAGTTGACAGAGTCTGTTACTTTCTCCTCAAAACTGTAAGACCATGTGGAGAAAAAGGACAGAGACAACCTACTTGCACTTCTTGTTCCTTTAGCATTGATGACTTAATAAACCTTAATAAACCTTAATAAACCTTAATAAACTTAATAAACTTAATAAACCTTAGAAGGCAAACTCTGGAAGGATTCTGTTTCCACCCTTTTTAGCCATCACTGGCTGAAACCTGTGATAAATCACCTCCCTGATGTTTGCTTGACCTGGATGAAATATTTACGTGCAGATTACAGCGGGCTTTGACCGCTGTAATCTGCTGCCTTTGCCTCACCTTCTGAACATCTCACCTAATATTGAGGGGAATCAGACAAACTCTCAGCCATTTTATCTAAGTCCATTCTTTATCTTACTAACCTGAGCAGTTTTCTTGTTGCTGAGAACTTGCTTGGATGGAAAGAAAAAATATGAAAAAGAAACAATATGCAAAAATTCATTGGCAGTAAGAACGAACCACTGTCCTTTGACTTCACATAAATACAGAGGTCCCAGGATTTCCCTGAACTTTGGCATCAGAGCCAACAGCTATGGTTGAGCTAGAGCAAATCTTCTGGAAAATGAGATTTTGAAATAATTAATGATGGAAAATCCATTATAAGTCTTGCTAAGTTGTTCCATGGTCAGGCTTATCTTTGTCTGTAAAGAAAAATGGCTTTCTCTGCTCTGAATTTTTCTGGCTTCAGCTACTAGCAGTTTGAGCTTGTCTTTACACATGGGACTAAAAGTTCATTATTTCTGCATGTCATTTCCTTTACAACCCATGCTTATGCTACCTTTGCCTTCATACATTTGGCAATGGCCCTTAAATATCAGGTGATTAAATCATTTTAACAGTTGCTGGGCTTCCCTTTGAGTCCTTTCCAAATTTTCAACATTTTTTGAATGGTGGGCATCAAGCACCCAGGCTTCTTCAGCTCCACTAGACATCAGGGGAAATACACAGAGAACAGTTAGTCTGGTATGTCTATTTCAACCTATGGAGATCACGCCAGTATTTAATAATTTTGGCTCTTGCTGAGATGAAGCTCAAAATTTATTTAGGTTCTAGGTTAGACTCCCCATCCTCTCATACTTTGACCTGCAAACATTCTTCACTCCAGCATGTCACCTTACAGACAGGAACAGAGTGTGCAGAAACGTGCTGTTTTTTTGAGCAAGGCTTACAAACAAGTACTGGCACAACTTCCCCACTGCTGAGGGAAAAACTCTACCTCTGAAGAACAGATTAGGAAAAAATCTGTTGGAACAGCTGGTTCTTTCTTGGAAATGTGGAGGGGTAGAATGACTTTGAGGTCATCACCTGCCCTACTGACTGTCTAATTACATATTCTCTTCAATTTTTTTCTCTTCCTCTTTCAACAATGCCATAATTTGTGTCATTGGCAAAGTTCTCAGTAACAACTTCATAGATGACTCAGCGTCATTATTAAAAACATAGTTAAATACTGTTAGATCAAGAAATTCTTTCTTTGAGCCCTCATTAAAAATCCATCAAGCTGATAAAAATTTCCCCATTTATGGTGACGTTTTCAGACCTAGGAACTAGTCAGTTTTTAATCAATTTAAAATAATACCAATTCAATACACCTTACATTAATTTCCTAATTAAAATGTCAGGTAGCGTGAGGCTGAATGCCTCTGCAAAGTCTGTAATATCAAACTCATTTCCTTTACCAGCTAATCTTTTAATTCAGTTTTAATTTCACCTGACATATTTATTGAGTGGTGGTGCATATGTTTTCCTCCTGTTGTCTTCCCTTAATCCTTTAGTGACCATGACTTGTTTTAACTGTTTCATTGTTTTACCTGGAATTGTTTTTAATTCTGAAAAACCTTTAATCACCCCACATATTCCATATATCTCAAAATGTTAACATAAAATATTAACTGTCTTGTGCTTTAATGTTCCCAAGCCTTCAAAATCTGTTGAAGTAGCATGTATTGGTCATAGAGCTCATTAGTGCTCACATTTAAAATCCTTGAAAACCAAGTGTTAGATGCTGATTTTTAAGACCAGGGAAGTCAGTAAGCAGAACTTTTTACAAGAAGCTATTGACCCCATGATTTCAAAATGTCTTAAGTCAGGGTGTGTTTTTAACATCATCTTCAGTTATTGTTAAAATAGAAAATGTTATTACCTTGCAGTATAAGTAATTTAACTCTCTTTTTTTCCAGACGATTTTTGAAATCCTTAATTTATTATTTCCAGTTCTACCATTTCTAACTAGTACTGAACAAATCATTGTTTGAATTACTTGAACTGGAATACTTAACTCCTTTCATACTGTTACTTTTGCTATCCATGGATTTATCCTCCTTTTTTTTCCATTATGATTTTTTTTTCCTAAAATCTCTATTTCTTTTTTGTCTTGTGTGTTTTATAGAACATATTTGCATTCATACTCATTTAGGGTCTGTCTGTTCTCTGTTAACCAGAATAGCCTCCATTCTCAGTTGGATTGTGGTTTTGAAAGCATCTCCTAGAATGTTTTAAGCAGTTCCTAATTGTTATTCCCTTTCTATTTTTTTTTTTCAGCTGATTTAGCTTCAAGTTGCTTTCAGCTTTGTAAGACTGAATTTCTGTGATTGTTTGGGTTTTTTTTTTTTAAATTTTTTTTTTTTATTTCCAAGAACATGTATAGCTGTCTGAACTATCTCCTAATCACACATCACAAATGCAATTAAGTCATGATACCTTGCAATTAAGCAATCTCTGTAAAGCAATCTCTGTATTTTAGTGATAGGCTTCTCTACCAGTCAAGACTTAGTCCAACACATATTTCTTCCATGTTAGATACTAAATTTTTGAGGCCAGGAAAGCCATCCTTAGTGAACAGAACTTTTCAGAAGAAATTATTGACCTGAGAGGATATCATTCCTGACCCTTTCTGGAAGCAGATTTAAAATGAGTCCACAGAGATATTTTTTTCTCTTGGACACTTTTTTAATGAAGAAGAGGTATGAAGAATATTTTGGAAATATTGAGGTCATCTTGATATGTTAATTTCAGTTCTAATGTGCCTCCTTCTGTTTGAAACTCAGCTTGAACAGTTCCATTGCCCTCTACAAGTACCTGAAAGGAGGTTGTAGCAAGGTGGGGGTTGGCCTCTTCTCCCAGGCATAACTAGTGATAGAGTGGTTGGTTAAGCATTGCAGCAGGCTTCCCAGGCAATGGTAGAGTCACCATTCCTGGAAGTGTTCAAAACCCAAGAAAATGTGGCACATTGTGATATGATCTAGTTGACATGGTGCTATTCAGTTGGAGGTTGAATTTGCTGGTCTTGGAGGTCTTTTCCAATCTTCTTGGAAACTTTGTTTTATCTTTATTTGTTGTAGTGCAGCAGTTATCCCTAAAATGCCCTTGTGTGTTCTGTTTACTTGGAAGGTATGGTTGCTTGGATTTTCACATGATTACGGTTTCACATGCTTATGGTTTCTTCATATACTTGCTCTAGGAAGGGAAAAGAATGGCCAGAACAACAACAGGCCAACAGACCATTAATTCCCCCTCCTCCACCCTTTTTTTTTTTTTTTTTTTTTTTTTTTTTTTTTTTTTTTTTTTTTTTTTTCTTTAAAGGACTTAAAACTCATAAACAAATTTCTCAAAACAGAGATGGCAAAGATGTGTTTCACTTTTGGAGAAAGCCCATCTTGGAAGGTCATTTGAAACTCTTATCACTAAATGGTGTCCTCAACCTTCCCGCTCCAGATGAAAACATGTAAAGATGTTAAAAATTAATGTTGATGGCAAACATCTCCTTAATAATATTTTATTTTAAAACACTCCCACAGTTAAAAGAACGACAGGGGAGAAAAAAAGACATCTTTATAAACTAGGGTACTTAAAACTCAAAATATATAAAGAGGAAAAACCCCTCAGTGATGTGACAGACAAGAACTTTGTACTGCTAAACATATTTTATTTGTTCAGTGCTGGCATTAAAGTAGGATGCAGTGAGTAGAAGGGAAAATGCCATCTCTGTAAGAAAACTCAAAGTATTTTAATTAAAAACTTGATTTATATGAATCAGCTTTATCTGCATTTTTATTATCTGGCAGAAGGAAAAAGAACCTTACAAACTTATAGTTGCTTCAAGCAATAGGGGTCAAGCAGTGCATCGTTTTACCCTGTGTTTGCTTTAAAACAAGTTGGGTACTGACTGAACATTTTGCTCAGGAATATTTCTTCAGTTCCAAGAGGGAGACCACTGTACTCCAATCCACTCCTTGCAAATATGCCATTGTCTTGGTGATCATGAAGTTATTGCCACTTCATAGGACAAGTAGGAACAGTCTGCTTGGAAGTCTGAGGCTGTCAAAGGGAGACGGCATTTGGTAATTTATGCTCTGATTTAAAGTTGACTGCAGTTTTTAGGAACTACCACCACCATTTTCATTAAGTTATAGATCAAGTAGTTATTAAATAAGGATTGCAAGACTAAGCATGTGATAAATTCACTCCCCTGGGAAACACCTGGCACCAAATACCAGGCCTCATATTTAATCAAGTTATCAGAGAAGCTGAGATACATAAAGATCTGTTATACTCAGCATCTGTTCAGTGACTATTAGAAATCTAAAATGTACAAATCCTAAAGAATATTTTTATTTCTACAAATATTTTTAACCCACTCAAGGCCTAGGATGAAATACTTTGAGATAGTTCGTTAGTCTTACATTTTCTAGTCTTACCATAAAAAGAACCCACAAAAAAAACCCAAAAAAACAAACACCCAGATAAACCAAAAGAGAAATAAGGGGAGAAGAAGCTATTTCTTATGGAGGAAAGCAGATCAGCATTTAAAGAGTTGCCACTAAGTCATACCTATAGGTATATCACTGTATGAACTTCAGACAGAAAAGTGCTTATTCCTTAAGTCATAAAGTAGCTGCTTATTTTCTAGTCTTACATATTTGAATTACAGAGATGATGTACAGTACATGATGCCTATACTGTTGCTGTTTTGTGATCTCTTCACCTTTTTCCATATTCCAGAAAAATTTCATCATTCCTTCCACAGAAACATCTGTTCATCTGTGCATCTGTAAAATGGACCTTTTTTTTTTTTGCTGTTTTGTGGCTTCCATCACAAGACTTAAAGGCACCATATTTTACAATCTAACACATTTAGATTCAGTGAAACTCTGTGTTACTGCACACTAATGTAATAATGAGAAATGTAATTAAAGTCACTGCTATAATAACATCTTATCGGAATGCACAATGAAGATAAACTTGCTTATTCCAGAGACTGAGGGCTTATTGCATAGGAAGCAGTTTGTTCTGATGGATTCTTTGATCTACAAGCGGTATCTCTGTTAACTGGAAGGGTGAGGAAGGGCTTGGTATATATTGCCATATTTTCCTTTGGCTGCCAAAAGGAGGATAATTAAAATAAAGGGGGATTCATGATCAAAGAAATGGAAAAAGTTATGCTGCCTAGTGAACCGGCTGAGGGAAAAAGTTTCTAAAAAGATCTTCTTTAGTAAATATTTAGAGGGCACAGATGCTGAATAAACACCTCATTTAGAGTTCAGCAGAACAATTACTGTATGAAAAAAAAATCAAAAGATTCAAAAGCAAAATAAAACTAGGTTGGTGGCTAGTATGTAAACTGTGTGTGGAAATACCACAACTATGCACAAGGTATCAGGTTTTCTTCATAAAGGGCGAGAAATTACTCTGACTCATCTGTCCATATTTTGTACACAAATGAGACTGGATGGCAACTGAAAGCCTCTGAGAAGGCTCAGAAGTCAGTCCCTGGGAACTGGGTGAGATAGTTTCAGCACACTGGCCCTTGGCACTGTGTATCTCAAACTGGGGTGCCCAACTAGCTCCAGTCTCTTTCAAAAGAGGCACTAACAAGCACAAGGAAAGAGAGAAGAAAAGGAGTGATTTCTTTATTCTGCGCATAGCTTGCAAAAGCTGGAGCACATTAATTGTTTATTCCAAATACTTAAACACTCAGTGCAAGGGTCCATGTTTGCAGAGTCCAAGTGGAAATGACTCAGCATGCTAAAAAGAAAAAGAGCAGGCTGTCCTGCTGTAATTCACATAATTAAAATATTCTGCCTAAATGCATTACATCTCCCCACACACATCAAAGGGTTGTGTTTCCTCAAACTCTCCATTTACATTTAGGGAAGCCAGAGTTCTTACGCTCTTATGAGAGAGAAAATATGATGTGGTCTGGGCATCTCTGCCTTGGTGTGGATAACAAATCATAATACTGTGTAAAATACCAGGTCCCAGGCAAAGATGCCTGATTTTCAATACATACTGCAGCACCACCACTGCTCTGTTACCCTTTGCTGTATTAAGGGCTGTGTGTCTAATTCAGTTTATACATCAGCCTGCATCAACGTGAGCCTGCATGTGGGCCCATCAGCAGCCCAGCAGTGCTGGAAAACTAAGTTGCAAGTCTTAAGGAGTCAGCAGGAATTTACATCCTAGCTGGCATATTTTTAAAGATTTTTTGGTTTACTTGCTTTTTGAAGGTTGTGTGGGGAAGTCCTGGGAAACCTGAGGTCTGCCTAGAAGAATGGCACTTGTGATGTGAATGGGCAAGGGCCTTCAGTGCAGCTGTTGGCACATGGATAGGGCTGCCATTTTCCTCTGTGGCTTTAGACAATATTGTGAAGTATTTGCTGTCTGGCCTGGCAGCCTCCAGGTGACGGAAAATGCAGGTGGAGGGGCAGCAGTTTAGAGGAATAAGGACTCGGCAATCCCCATGTGAAAAGGACAGCAGCTGTGGGCTTTGGGCCAGTAATAAAAGTGACAGCCAGGGCAGAGGTGCCCTGAAAGCAAGGAGGAGCCAGCAGTAATGATTGTGTGGTCTGCTTCCATTGGGACTGACTGGACTGTGGGTGCAGCCTTGTGGGGCTTTGCTGGGAAGAGACATTGACAGGGAAGATGAAGGGCAGGCACTTAGTGCTTGTTGTACCCTCTTGTATCATGCCCTGGAGACAAGAGGTGAGACAAGCTGCATGATCAAGTTTCAGAACAAAAGGTGGTTGTTATTTGCCCTTTATAGCCCAGTTGTGCCTACAGCTGGGATGGTTTTAGGTCAGGGATGATAATGAGAAGAGAGTGAGGGTAGGGGCCAGGGTGTGGTGGTGTTACCCTCTGGTCCCTGGATTTCAGGTCAGATCTTCTCCTTGTCTTAGGGTGCTGTGTTCTGGCTGACTGTGTGATGGACAGTGTCTGGATGCTTGTGGTGGGGGCAGCCACTCCAGAAGCTGGAGCCTGTCGCCTAGCCCACAGTCTTCTTGGTTGAAGCAACATCTCCCTTCAAGTTTCTTTAATGTAATTTGGTATTTTCAGTGTGTTGGTGCTATTTATTGGAGTATTGTACTGTGTAACTTGTGAAGATGAGGCTTAGGACTGACCACTATAAACAACCATCACATAGTTCAGGGGATGAAGATATGAGCATATTTCAGAAAAAATTTCTTTTTCAGTATTTTCCCATGATTCTCCCAATCTAGGTTTCTCTAGCAGCAGCAACCAATCATTCTGTGGCATTTAATCTTATG
This sequence comes from Aegithalos caudatus, assembly GCA_013389925.1. Lineage (NCBI taxonomy): Eukaryota > Metazoa > Chordata > Aves > Passeriformes > Aegithalidae > Aegithalos > Aegithalos caudatus. The sequence goes on from WEIU01008655.1 coordinate 362,643, forward strand.
CTATAAAACATTGGTTTCCCAGTTAATTTTCCCTCTTAGTGAAGAGTTGGGGAATAGATCTCATTTCCACAACATGGGTGTATAATGCCTTTTTTTTTTACATTTTTCATGAGGCAGAGCAGTTCTCCTTGCCTGCCTTAGCCCCTCAGTTGAAAGCTGCTGGGCATAAGAGGTGGTGCTTGGTACTTGTAGGGGAGTGAGCACCAGAGCATCATCTGAGGAAGGTAGGAAGTAGGGGCTGTGTCACCACACCAACATAATGGCTAAAACAAAATGGAGCAGATGGGTTTTAGATCCTGCTTAGCTTAAAGGAATTTAACCTGTGGTACCTCCTTTCTGAAACAGTCACTGAGCTATGGAAATGTCCAGCATGAGGCTACTGAAATACATTGGGCCGCTGTTCAGCAAGGAGTGCAGGACTCCTGAGGACACAAAGTGCAGAGGTACACACCCTCCTTTTATGTGGAAAAATGTGAGAATGGGAAGTCTTGATTCTTGTCCATGTGCTGGAAACTGCTTCACAACACTTGCCTGAGAAGCAATGGAATAAAATGCCTCTGCAGCACTGGAAACAAGACAGAGGACTCCTTTCCCAAGGGGATATTTAAACTTTTCATTGGAAAAGATTTAAACTTGTCATTCGACATATTTTGTCAGCAATGATTTTATTACTCAGTGGCTATTAATCATGGGCCTTAACTGTGGCATTCATATTTCAAGTCATTAGCCTTTTATTTTCTGGCAAAAATGTAGTAGATCTGTAAGAGTGACTGTTCCTTACTGTTGAGAAAGCCATGGCATCATAAAACTTGAGAAGCCTTGCACTAATGTAATCAATCTACTAAATGACAGCTATATTTGAAATATTGTGTGCATGTATAATGCCTCACAATGGAAAGCAAAATGCTGGTAGCACTGCCGTGTTGTGGCTCCACACCAGCAATTTGGTGACTTCCTTGTGTGAAACTACTTCCAAGCTGCAAACCCTTCTTCTTACTGTCTTACAAGTCTTACTCCCTCAGACTTGGTGGTGCTTACCAAACACCAAATGGTGTGTTGGCCACATTGCATTTTGATGTCAGGTTTGCATCCTAGCAAAATGACAACATCTTTTTTTTTTGTTTAATTACATTATCTCTCAGATATGAAAGATAACGTTTTCCACTGACTTTACATCCAGTGAATAATTCCTGTAAGGTTTTTTTTTTTGCTGTGTTAAGCAAACACCTGTGAAACCTGAGTCAATATATTTTTAAGTTCTTTACAGTGATACTGACTACAAAAAAACCCAGCCATCTTGGGAGCATTGCATACCTTCATCTGTCCTCTTCTTTGAGAATGAAGAATTAATCTCTACAGGACACAGTCCCATTTAGTATAGGATTCAGCCCTGAGTGAATATAAATGCAGATTAAATTGGGGGAAAAATGTTGACAAGTCTGCAGAAGCAACATGGAAAGATCAAACCTTTTGTAGAGCTAGGAATTTCCTAAGAAACTTTTAATGTCCTTGTAAATTATTATCTAGGCACAGCTGAGAACGTCAGTCTGCATTCCTTCTGAGTTTTCCTAACTCTTAAATATCTGACTGAGTGCAGCAGTGGCTTTATGAATGATCATTCTGCAAATTTCTTCCCCAAACATCAAACAACTAGCTTGATGGAAAAATAAAAGCTCTTGCACATTGCTTGAACTTGTGCAGTGATGTTATCCATTAGATTTCCACTTAGTTGCAAAGACAGTATCCTCCCCAAAGTAATCACAGTGCATAATAAAGCTTCTTTAAAGTGGGAAGTGTAATTGCCTGCTGTTGCCTGCACACCTACAGAACTATAACCCTAATGGCTGCATTGATAGAGAACATCTCAGGAGGAGAGGAGCTAAAACACCAGGATTTTTAGTGCAGCCTGCAGGCAGGGTAATTGGGGTCCCAGGTAACCAATAAAATGACTTCATATTCACTGGGAATGTTTGCTGTTCACAGTGAGGAGCTTCTATTCCAACATATTAAAATCTTTTGTCCTGCCACTGGAAAATTCAGTAGAGGTTTTTTGAGGATAATTAAATTATCATACCCATCTTCCAGATTATGGCTAGACTGATTTACTGTATAATCCTGAGTAAATAAGGAGTAGCCAGGAATAGAAAGAATGCTTCATTATTTTACAACCCAGAAAAATCATTACATGTGAAATTAGACTCCTGAAACTATGCAGTTCTGTTCAAAGCACTCCTGAAATTCCTTTGTGATGGGCAAGGGTGCACACAGCAAGACTGCTCTTCCTTCACTACTTCCTCCAAAACCTTGTATTGGAGGGAGAGCATCCATGGTTTCAGGGAATGGAGTGGACCTTACACTGAATATTCCTTCCTTCAGTCTTCTCAGTATAAGATAAAACCCCATTCTCTTGCCTCTGAATGATTGTTCAGGGGTACCTGAGCAGTGACTCTGCATTTGGGACTTTATCATGATCCTCTTCTTTCTGGAAAAGGGAAGGTTCATGATATGAAGTTAGCTCTTCCCTGGTTCTCATGAGGCTTAGGAAGGCACTGGCAAGTTTCTGGAAGAGAAACATCACACATGTAGACCAAATGGTGAGTAACATTTCCACTCTGGAGTATTTCTCTGGAATCTGACAAATCACAGCATTCCTTATTCTTTGTTTAATACTTAAAGACGAATGGCTCTATTAAGTTGTCTAGCTCTATTTATTCATTTTGGTAAACACACTCTTTCAGCAATTAATTTGTTTGATAAATGAACTGAAAAGGTCCAGATTTCTTCTGCCATGGGACTCCTATATACAGATATGAGTGTGGGTGCAAGAATTTCAGAGGTGTCATGGAAATTGAGGCAATACACGAAAATGTGAATAGTGCACGCAGAAGTTGCTTAAATCTAGTAAGTCCTTGTGCAGTCAGCCATTCTTTTTTCTAGCTTTCTAGCAAATACTGGAACAAAATTGCTTGCTGTCTCCTTTATGAGAATAATTTTTGTACTTTTCCTTTCTGTAGTCCCCTTGCAGTACTGCTGCAGAAAATGGGCTATTTTTCATTCCTTTCCTGTTGTTATGAAGCCATTTTATTGAGAAAATAAATTGTCAAGAATGGTAAAATTAGACATAACATCAGAAAACATTTTTGTGAGACCAGAATTTTCCTATTTGATTGAAGACCAGTAAAGGTGGTTCTAACCTCATCTGTGTTTCGTCTTTCATTATCACAAAACCTTCTACTGGGCAGAACCTGGCCAGACTTTTAAAACAACCAAAGGGAGAGCTGACACAGTTGATTACTGCTTCCAAAACGTATGACTTGGCTTAAAAACTGGAAGATGGCCATGGATATGGTTTTGGTTTTTTGGCAGCAAGATATGGAAGTTATCAGCAGTTCTGTTGTTGAGACCTTACATGGCAGACCTAGTCAGCCAAAAAGAGTTAGGAATTCCTTGTGGTTTTCACCTTTTTCCTAGTTTGAGAGCAGATGATTGAGAGTATGCAGTGGGTAGTTTATGAAAGCATGTGCAAGTCAGGCTGTAGTGCGGCTACAGGGTGAAGCCTGTCCATGACATAATTAGCTAAACCTTTCTCTACTCCACAAAGATAGGAAGATAGGGATTAGTCCCACATGTGGAATGCTGCTTTCCAGAGACTAGGCAAAGTAAATTTGCCAAAACTGTTTGCAGAACTCCATGAATCTTCATCATCCTTGTGGTTCAAGTACTTCTTCTGATCTCCAGTCCAAAAGCTGACACTCAATATTTCCCTTTGTTTTGTAATGGAATCTTTATGCAGCTCCAGAATAACCCCTGATGAAACACCAAAACATGGCAAAAACCAGATGGGAATGCCAGAGTTCATGTCACCTCATTCTTCAAGAATATTGCATAGAATGTGCCAGCAACAAAAGCTTGGATTTAGTCTAGATATTGAAGTTCATTCTGCTAAAACAACAAATTGATGAAAATCTGATGGAGCAAAGTAATCTTGACAGCAGAGCATGAAGAACCAAGGCAGGCAGAGCCTGACTGATGCAAAGGGATGCACCTGAGGGGGAGTTAAGGTCATGTGGGTAAGGATCATCACCTGTGGCTAAGCCATTTTGGAAAGATGTTTGTTTGGTTTGCAGCTGTTTCTTGAATACAGGAGAGTGTTCTGGTACTTGGAATACTAAGCACAGGAAGCAGGACTGGAAAAGTTTTGTTTGTTGCTTTTTTACTCCAGGGAAATATCTAATTATGCATCCAGGGCAGTTGAACAGATCACTGAATGAAAAGTTAAGTAGATTAGAAAATGAGGGAAATGGAGGCTAGTTAGCCCTTTCTTTTCTGATGGATCTCTTAAATGAAATCATATTCTAGCACACCCCTCTCAGCTATGATCTCACAACTATTACTAATGCTTGGTCATATGAAAATATAATTTCTTTCCCAGTAAGAAACAAAGGTTTGTCTGTAGCTTCTCCCCTGAGCCTCGATGACCCCTTGGGCTTCTGTGCAAGACTCCCTTATGTGCTGTTGGATAACGCAATAGGGACGACTTGGTAGCGTCCCATTCTTAACCTCTGAATCTCTGTCCCAAGGAGGTGGATAACTTATGGTCCAGCTGGCAGGCTGCAGCCTCCAGCAGTGCTGGAACACTACTTTAATTCCTGCCCCTTGAGCTATTACAGACATGCCACTGCATCCCTAAGAAACACACATGGATCGTAAATAAGGTTAGATGTTATTTTAAGTAATAAACACCAAGATACAGAAATTTCATTGCAGCCTTCTGTCTTTGTCTGTCTCTTCATTTCGACTATTTTTAGTTTGCAGTCAGCATTATGACTGTGAACTCAAGGAACACTTGGACAACAGGTACTTAAATAATTATGGATAGGTCTCCAGAGCCTTAAATATTAGCAGAGAATTCAAGTTAAATACTGGCTGGTACTATTCCATGGCTCAGAAATACAAACTGTACTTATACATACTGCTTTATTTCCCATGGGTGAAAACCTAACCTGGACACTGGTGGTGGTGGAAGGGTCTGCACAGCAGCTTTGAGAATTGCAGCTTGATGTATTAGTGAACACAGTTCTGCAGAACGAACTGGTGCCATCTTCCATATTTGCCTGCTTATACTTCATAGCACTGAACTCTGAGTACTTTACCTGGGCTAAAATGGATTAAACCTGTGTGATTACTCATTTATAAGTTACCCTGCCTTGTGATAATGCTGCAGTGTTGCTGAAACATGTAACAGATATTAACTACTAGAGCTCTCACAGAAAACATATTGCACATCAGTAGTCATGCCTGAGAGTAAAAAGAAAGACTTTTACTATTTTTCCAATTGATATTTAAAATGTGAGTTAAAAAATACCTTGTAAGGATAAAAGCTAAGTGTGTATCAAGGGATTTGTCATGGCTATTGCTTTGGGTTGTGATAAAAAATAGTAACAGTAAAGAAAACTTGTGTAAACTACTGAACACTTTCTAGTAACTTGATTTTTTTTTTTGTATGTTTTTCAGAGGACTCTTTAATATTGTCACCTTTTGAAAAAAAAATCTTGTGAAATATCAGTAAAGTGGTGCAGAAAAGTAAGGTTTTTATGCAGAGATATAATTTGTTTTAAAAAAAATTGAAATCTTTATTTATAAAAACAATGCCTATGTAGACATTGATGTTGGTAAGATTGCTGCAGAATTACCATGTAGATTTTCTCTATTTGTTTGTTTTGGTTTTTTTTTTTCACAGTCTGTGAGAATATTTTGTTTTGAGTCCTTGGAGAGCTGGTTCAGGACAGTGAGCAATAATAGGAGACTTTCACCTCCTGCAGGTCACCTCTGCAAATGCAAGGCTGGGAAGAAATAGTTAAAGTTAAGACTCCACTGAAATACAAATAAATGTATCTCTGCAACTCTACAAGTCAGGCAGAGCACTGGTTTCAATGACAGCCTTGGTGATCGGGGAGGTTCTTTGTTTGTATCAGAGGCACTTAAGACAATCTCTGCAATTAAGCAGTCCTGTATCAAATGTGAATCAATCAGCTTTTTTCCTATTAGGAATGACTAAAACATTCTACTCAAATCTCCCATTTCATGTTGTATTACTTCATAAAATCAAGTGGGGTCTCTGGAACATGTCAAGAGCCAGAGTCAGATCTTTCTTGATGGAGATCAGTAATTCAAGGTCTTGTGTAGGTTTAAAAAAGGAAGAATTTTAATTTACTTTTCCTGCCCTTGGAAAGTGTACTATACTCCAGGTGACAAGTCAGTCTACAAACTTGTGTAGGTTCACAGCCACCAAAAGGGGAAGCCTTCCTTTTGCTGCTGCACCCTCTGCCTGCTGGACCATGCAGGGAGTCATTTTAGGTCACTGAAATGGTAGAAAACTATCTCATAAGAAAGGGAAACAAACAAACAAAAAAAAAAAAAGCAGATGTAGAAAATGGCATCCTGCCATTCTAGTGAGCTGAACCAGCTTGAGTAAGACTGTAAGCAGCCCCAGAACAGGTGTAGATGGAGATGGCTCTGTGCAATTAAACCAGCACATCTGGTTCTGAAATGGAAGCCAGGAGAATCTTTCCCTGATTCTGGCATTGCTGTGTAACTATTGAGATGTGCTGGGCCTGAAGCAACAGAGGAAATCAGAGCAAAAATCTAAACCCAAGTATGAGTCTAAAACATGCTTTTTTGGAGCATATGTGAGGTGACTCCTGGTCTCCTGTTACTGCCTGTGTGTCTTGTATTTCATAATCTGCAAATAAATGGCTAGGAGCTGAGTATGCCACCCAGAAGGCTTCTGACTGCTACATGACTGACAGAAGGCAAAGGCAACCATCACTCTGGCTTTCAACCTCAGCCTGATAATTTTCCTTTTCTATTTCTTCCCATTCTCCTTCCATCCCAGTTGGCTCCTTCCTTTTCTTCCAGTTCAGCTTTTATCCCCACTGCAAGGGAATGCATCAGGCTACACCTATAAAAGCAACCACTGTAGGTCCCTCCCAACTCAGAATATTCTCTGATTCTGTGAATCCACATAGTAGCAGGAGTCCTGAGGAGCTGGTATTTTATTCTAGTAATGGCAATGAGGAGTCGTGATTGATTCTGCAGAAGTGACAGACATGTATCTGGGCAAGGTAAGAGAATAAAGCCAGTGAAGTCAAACTGAATGTATTTTTTGAGAATTTATTCCAGCACTTTGTAGAAAACTGAGGTAACTCTAACTGAAGTAAAACTCAAGTCAGTATTACAGAAAGAATAAGAAAAATCACCAGTGAATTCACATGTGAAAGTACAAGCATACAGTGTTCGTTCTTTAAAGTTCTTCAAATTTATACAAGTTTCAGACAGACAGATTGGCTTAGTTTGTTGGCAATTCACAGCTACTTTGAAAGCACAAATGAAACTTACTGTACTGTAATGCAGTGTGACTTCAGTATGAAAAGAGTCAAGCCCCCGCCCTCTGTCTCTGATCTCATCTGAAGCATGACAACATCAGGCTGGCATTACTAATGCACAGGTCCCCAGTGTACACTGGCTCTCACTTTTGCATGCTCTGAGCTTTCCATACCCTTTTCACTACAGATCTGTACATGTCAAGGTCTCCTAGCCTCGAGCACACAGTAGTAAGTATATATGAGCAAAACACATTTATAAAAGACATTTTAAAATTAAATGTGCTTTCTCTTGGACCTTCTGCAGTCTGGAAAAGATCTGCAGTTTGATCTCAGGAAAACTATTTCAGCTTCAGACAAAAACATTTGGAATGTCAAGGGATTACTGGAAGTCCTGAGAACAACTTTATGAACATTACTGTTATAACTCAGTAAAATCCATTAATGTTTCCCACAACATTGAATCTAAACATGCATCAGCGTGAAACATGGATGATAATTCCAAGTTGCAATACAGCCTAAAATTTCCAGATATAACAGAAACAAATGGTTGCAGTCATTCCCAACAGAGAATTGCACAATGTAGAACAGAGTGCCTCTTTTTAATATGTATAGGGAGATTGCAGATGTATGAGACAAAAGCAGATATATTTATTTGAATGAATTTATAAGACATGTTAAAGCCACTATTTAATAAAATAAAATCCTGATTACCATGCAAAAAAAATCTTTTTGGAAATGCTTTTTTTAAAAAAGTAGAAATTCTCTGCTGACATTCTTACAAAACACATACAAACTGCAAAAATGAAACATACAAGAGGAGCAATGAAGAATTACCTCAGCTTTCACCACCACTTCATTTGATTGAAACTGTTCTCGTGTTCCATTAAGCATAATAATATATTTGGAAAATGTAAATAACCTAATTACATTTTTTTGCTTCAAGCTTCCAGGCACCAGTCATATATCGCAGTCGTATAAAAAGAAGATCCCTGCCCATCTGCAGCCAGCTCCAAAAGGGAACTAACTTAGAACCTATGATTAATGAAGAAGAAAATCAGAACGACATTGTTAGAAACAACATGAGCACTGGTAAGACACACATTTAAGCAGTCACGAACCTCTGCATTCTCAGCACACTCAGCCCCCCGACCTAGATCTTAACATTAATAAAAATATATATATATTTTTAAGCAATTGTTTTATAGTAATTACATTATGCTATACGTGGGACACTCTAGTTTGCAAGCAGCACATGCAAGAATCCCATGTATGTGACAAGATGCACAGTGCTCTCTGTGACACGGCTTTGTTCAAGTAAACAGGAACCTGAACACCAACCATTAAGCAAATAATTTATCTAGCAGCTTTGGAGAAGAGGACCACCATCTTGTCTCACAACAATAATATGAAGGTGCCAATCTTCAGGCAAGGCAAGGAACCCACACTACAAAACCAAGCCTTCTACAATCTCTGCCAATATTTGTGTTAGGTGCAATGTACACATGGAACTCCACTGAAAGGAAACATTTCTAGTAAAGCTGCTTGCTTTACTAGTTGCACCTTTTGTCATTACTACAATTATAATTTCTGTTGTTCAGGGGTTGTGCTGAGGAGATTAAAAAAAGATAAAAAACATGAAAAGGGCAAAAAAATAGAGGAACTGCATTTGATGGGGGGAAAGTGAGCTGAAGCAAGCAGTACCTCTTAACCTGTCTCTGCACTGAAGAAATATGCATGGAGGTACTTCTCCCAGTAACTCAGTGGCAGAGACCACCCTACAGGTCTGAAACAGTATCACATCTTAAGAGGAGATGGTGCTCTAGAGGAAGCCTTAATAGCTGAGAATTTTGGAAGACAAGATACAGTGAAATGGAATTGAATCAAAAATGGTCAGACTGACGATGGTCAGACTGCCTGCACAGTGTTTTACAACTGCACTAATTGTTTAACACAATACAGCAAGAGGACATGCCAAAGCAGTGTATTGCCCTAGCAGTGTAATTCGTTACTTTTATCTCCAGTGGGACTGCTGAGTTTCTCAGCCATGCTACCCCTTCACCTACTCTTTCTGCACCAAGCCATGGCAGTAGGCTGGCAAGGAAATGAAATTAAAGATTTGTATGGAAAGAAGCTATCAAGCTCAAATAAATATGGCAATAACCTTGGATCTCTTATTCTGGATTGACGTGTCAGGAATCTTACAAGAACATGAACTATCTCCCTACCTTCTATTTCAGTCCAGTTGACAGCAACTTCTGCTATAGGTATTTTCAAGCGCTGGGCTATATAAAGAAGTTCCACATCAAATGCCCTGAAGAAGAAGAGGAAATACCAAATATAATCACACATACTCCCAGAAGAAAGACAGTGGAAATGTTAATTCAATGACTGTTCAGTTATGCAGTTGATACCAATGCTCTATGGGTCAGATATACATCAATGGGAAATTAATTTTCCTGACTAAACATCTCAGAACACAGGCAAAATACAGACAACAATAAGAATACTTCATTGTGTCCTGCTTTTTTTTTTGAAAGTATAGATCACTCTGTGTTCAGGCCACTGCTTGCTTTTCATTCTGTCACAATCACAATTTAAACATTTTTGTAGACCATGAAGACCAAGCAGTCAAATGTACAGCATCACTTCACATCTCTCGTAGTTTCATCAGAGGACATCTTTTACTTTCTCAGTCAAGGGACTCAAGGCAGCAGCATTTAAGTGAGAAATTATTTATGTCAGCACGTACAACAGAATCCAAACAACAGCTTAGTGACCACTTAATGCACAACACAAAAACCCTCGAGAGACTTCTCTTTTTTGCTAGCTCAATTTTTTGCAGGTTCTACAGCAAAATGAATTGGGGCAGTGATCCTGCTCCGTCAGGTGCTCCTTCCTGCTCACTTTGGCCAGAATACATGTTAATCCTCTCAACTTTCTGCACAGAATTTTCTATGTGTTTTATTCTCAAGTGGGCCTTCTGTCTCTGAAACACCAGACTTTTGATATTCAACAAGTAGTTTGGCAGCTTTTAATGCTTGTTTAGGAATCAGCATATGAAACTGCCAGTAGCTACTATTGACAGGGTTGAACATGAATCACAATTATGAAGATTCTGGTGATTTGCCTTAAATTCTCATTGCTAAGTCCAAGACAGTTTTCTTTTGAAATGAAAGAAAATCTTTTGCCACTGGAGGAAATGTATGCAATAAAAAAACATAAAATTGCTCATTCATGCTTAAAGGGTTGCTTGTATTCATGTCTTGGTAATTCCACTCTACTAGAGAAAAGATGCACAGGAATAGACAAAGTGATCAAGAGCAGGCAGAAGACACACTTTAGCAGGTTGCTTGCCAAGTTCAGATGTTATTTCCTTCTACTTCAAGCCACCTTCTCCTTCTAAGCAGTGCATTTCTGTAAAACTATTAATAAATACAACAACAACAGCAGCCCACTTTGGAATGTGCACATAGGTCTGACACACACAGGTGTGTTCCCACTGAAGTACAGACCACAGCAGGCTGGCTTGCTGCTGGAATCACAGGCACACGCACACAGACCTGAACTCGCGCTCTCCGTGTACATGACAGGAAGCCGCTGATTCCACACGGGACAGCATTCCAACAGGCAAAGGCAGCACAGACTGATGTTATCTACAGAGACTACAGCTATTGTGTATAGGGAATTTAGAGCTACTTTGCAAATCTGATTTTGATTAGGTCACAGGCCTTCTCATGACAAAAAAGTTACAAGAATAAATTATTTTTTACCTAGTGAACTAAATATGCTCCAAGCAGCCTTGTCATTTCACCGCTTTCTTTACAGGAGTGTTGAATATTATTTTATTAATCACTCCATGGTCTCTTCTACTGAAGAGGTATTATTTAATTTTTTGCTGACATTTTCTATTTGTAAGCCAAAAACCCCATGTATTCACCTTTGAATGTTTATGAATCATGTGCATTAAGACTAAATCTGATTTTGTAATACTTACTACTTAAATGACTAAAAATCTTAAGAGACGCAGAATAATTGTCTGATGAATTAGATTGTATGAGCTGCTCTAAAAGTATTACATAAACTATTAGCTTAGTGAACTAATAGTTATTTGCAGTAATTCCTGTGGACAACTGATTACTGGAATGTCAGCACATACATCACAGAACAACAACATTAAATAGTTCTGTGAACTACTGGGCTCAAAGTAAGAGATTAAAAGCACAGGAATTAATCAGGTTGAACACTAATGTTGTTACATGTGGTTGCCATTTGGGTAACAGTGAACATATCCTGAAATTAAAAAAAAAAAATATTCAAAGCTGAAAGGAGAATGACTTCAGCAGAATACCACTGGGTATTGTTTTTCATCCCTTTTCCCCACCACCCTTCACTATACCAGAATGGTTATTCAGGGAATACAGACGGCAGTGTGCCCAATACACTGACAGCAGAACAGCCATACTGCAGACCACCAGATCCAGATGGTACTGGAGAATCACACAGAAGCTTCCATAGCCAGGATTAAGCCTGGGTGTGTTAGATGGAGCCTACCCTAGAGGAGATCAAAGCCACACCAGTGGATGAGCTGTAAGTGCCATTCACCTGATTTGCCACAAAGCCATTTGTGAGCAGTTAACCTGTGACAGAACCACTCCTAGAAACAGCAAGGCATTATTCACACCATGTATTTCATTCTGCTGCCTCTTGGGAGGGGGAAACACAGCTCAGAATACCCAAATTTGGTATATTTCAGGTAGACTACCCGGCCTGAAAGAACTCAGGTTCCAATCTGAGTACCCAGACTCAGCCAGCCAAAAATCTACGGTGGGAACAATTTCCCCATGTATTTCTAATAGTGGCTCCATGATGTGCTAATTACCACAAACATGTAGTGTAAAGTAAAGACAAAATTCTCCATGTGGTTGTGTTTTTGTTAAGTCACATTTTAAGGCAATGCTGGCTAAAATTCATTTGAAAACCAAGTTGGTAGGTGTTTAATTGAATTCAGTCTTTTTAAACTGAATCCTTAAGATGCTTGAGCTTATAAAATATCTATCCTTAAAAATTATTCTGTACTTTAAAGTTGCACTAGGACTCTTTCTGGTCCAAAATTTTATGTTTCAAAAAACAAAATCATGCCTTCAGTTATAATGTTTTAACTGGAATTTATGAGTTTTGTACATCCAAGAAATGTTTTTCCAGCAAACTCTGAAAGGCAAAGAAAACGGCCAGTGGTCAAAGAGGTCTAACAATGAAACAGGACGCCAAGTGGGCCAGACTGCCAGAACTGCCCTAGCTAAATCTGGGCTTTTGGAAGTCCACATGTCAGCCAAGAGCAGCACTTTTTACAAGACAAAACAGACACAGTTAAAACAGAAAAAATATTTTTGCATTGACTAGACACTCATAAACAATTCTACTTGCCTAGCACAAAACCAGAAAGAGCCAATTCATCCACTGCTTATGTTGGTCTACATTAGCACAAAAGTGGGAAAAAAATCCCTGTAGCAATATGAATGCTTATTTTTCTGTAATTTTTATATAGCATCTCATATTTAGAGATTAGTGACAAACTGGAGAAATAAAAATTATTTTTTATATTGATCTTTCCCAGTTTTAAATGTGAAACAGCATGCCTTGTTCAGTGCACAAGGAAGTTTTTTATAGATAAAAGTAATTGCAACAATTTGATCTTTCATTGATCTGTGGGGTTGTACAATGCCATCATAAACTGCCACTTCACAAAAATATGTCAGTCAAACCAGGACTAGAACTTTGAATTTCCCCTCTTTTTATCAAAAAGGTGGGACTGAAATTGCTAGGTCTAGTTCTCCTAAGGACAGACATTTTCTGGCTGGAAGAAAATCTATCTTTTTTTTTGTGTTGTTGTTGTCATCAGAAATCAATTATCAAATTTAGGATAGGAAAACTCAGCCAGCGAGACCATTTAATTTTCCAGTATTTCTCCTGTGCATCAAAATTTAACACGAACAGTTATATTTTTCAAGTCAAGACTGCAGATGCAGAACTAGACCTTCTTTTGTAGCCTGAAGTGAGTAATTCCAACTGTCTCTGTTATGTTTTTATAATATCTCTTTTAATTTTCTTTTAAGTTTTAAATTAAAAAATCTGCTCCATCCATTTCTGAAAAACAGATTAGCTGTGTAATCAAATTTAGAATCTAAAACACAAAGCATATGCTCTCTGTTCAAAAGGTTGCTTTCATTTCAAACTAATGTCAAAACTTTGCTATTTAGAAAGTAAATTTCAAGAATGTTTCGTTTATATTCAGATACACACAGCCAAAGGACTGTTAAACAAAAAAGACAATGAAAACGCTCACCAAGAAAAGCCAGTTTAGGATGTAAGCATTATTTCTTAGTATTGAATATATTAACAGTTTGTAGCATCTATTAATTTTCAAATGCCTTCTAAAATTTAGGGTTAGATTAAAAAAATATTCTAGGAAATACCTTGGTCTCTCTTTAAAAGTTATGTGATCCTTATTGTCATAATGGTAAAACTGTATTTTTCCTTGTATGCTGCAGTTTCAAGATTTCCAAAATATAAGCATCTATAAATCAAATTCAGCACAACAAGAAGAAAAATCTGGTCTGTTTTCTAGTAGTTTTAATATTTAGGACGTGATATTCATAACAATGTTCACTGGAATAGGAAAAGCATGGTGAAAGCAAAAAGTAGTGAGGGTCTAAGCAGGTGGGAATTATTAGATAGCTGATTTCATAGTAATTTTACATGAACTTCATGAGTAAACATGTTATGCACCAATTTTAGTCTAAGTAATTTTTATAAGCATTCCCCTGGCACTGCAGTACCCCCACAAATCCCAGCCTGCCTAAGCCTGAGCAGACAGGACAGACAATTTGGTTTGTGCAGAAGCCTAGTGCTCATTCCCTTCAGCAGCTCACCACGTGTTCCAGTGCAGCAGCTGGGGAGCCCTCGGCAGGCTCAAGGACCAGGGTGCTTAACTCAGGTTTTTATCCTATTAAATCCAGCACCCTCCTCCATTATTCCCAGAACATCTGAGCACTGACCACACAGAACTGAACACGCTTCTTCAGGTACCTAACAGACCTGTACCCCACTTGTGGGATTTTAAGATTCAGAGAGAATCAAATAATAATTTGAGAATTCAGAGAGAATTCCTTGGATGTGAAGTAGCCCCAACGCAGTGATGCAGAAGCAGAAATAAATCCAGATTTCAGAGCCTCTTATCCAGTACCAAGATTGTGATTTCTCTGCCACCCCTCGCTACGGTTTCAGTATGAACAAGTTGCTCTGTGACCCAGCTGGGGACTCCACGTTGTTCCAGCCCAGCAGAAGAACTACTATTTCTTACTCTTCACACTCATGATATGTACAGAACCTCTATGGAACAATGTCTAATCAGTTTGTATTTTCCTTTTTACATGATATGCAATGAAAAAATATCAGGGGCCAGATTTGCTTAAAGTAAGAAGTTTCCAGCACCGAGCAGTTTCAGATTCTTACACAATTATATACAAAGAAATCTAATGCTATGGGATGAATGTTTGATGTCCCTATATAATCTTCAGTTGCAATTATCCCAACTGTTTGAACAACACTGACATTTCACTTAGGACTATAATTTCCCTGAATATATGCATTCTCCCCACATACTTATACCTCCCCATGTCCCGGTTTATTTCCAGATCTTATGAATGTTAACTGGGAAAGGGACAATACTTGATGTGTGCACTGACATGCTTCCAGTTACTCACACTAAATGACTACCTGCAGAGCAGAAAAGTAACTTTTGAGACCCTGCTATAGGGTTTTTTGCTTTCAGCAGTAGCAATAATCTGAGTTTCTCTCCTCTAGGAGTATTTAATTTTCCACAAACTTTGCCAAAGCACTTGATCTTGAAATCTCAATTGTTCTGTCCGATTTGGTTTAAATTAGTCAATAAATATAAAAAAGAAGGTGGGTAAACACAGAGACTGTTGATTGACAGATGATCATAAAACCAGACACACTGCCAGTTTGAGCAGAATTAAACCAAATTTTAAAAACCAAAAACCCCTATAGCTGTTTTAGGCAAATCTGTGACTTGGGATTATCTGAAGAGCTTCTTTCTTGGAAGAATTTCAGTTGTTCTTTTCTTGACACACAAAACAAGCATTCTTCATCACTAACCAGTACATTTCAAGTAAGAAAACACACAGGGGATTAGCTGATGGATTACTATACATAAAAGAGCAAAAATAGAAGGCTCATCTAGTGGCACATACAAGGCACAATGAACTTAGACATGAAGATCTGGTATGTTCCACACCAATGATATAATTACTGCAAAATGTTAGCAATATCCCTTTTTCATTGCTTCTATTCCTGGATGATGGGGTACAGAACAATTGTTTTTACTCTTTCATTCCTTTGGTGCTAGATAATTGAAGTGGCAGAAGAAAACTTGTTTTTATCTAGAAAACAATTTATATAACAAATAAGACAAATTACAAAAAAAATCCTTCAGTTTAAAAAATAATTTTAAATCACATTTTTTCAGCTGAAACTGATTATCCTTATTTCTTTCTTTCAGTTTTCTTCTTGAAGTGCTTAATTTATAAAGTGAAGTTAAATAAGGCAATTTTAAGACAGGCACTTCTGGGCTTCACATGTGAATTTAACCACGTATTTAGAAAATCCCTGTATGTGAAATTTACAGAGCTTTATAGATCAAGAGGTAGCAGCACAAATCACACTTCTGGGTCAGCTATAGTCTCCTTTAGAGCAACAAGCAAACCACTCAGATGGGACAGCGATTTTCTGACTGTTGACTGCTCAGTTATAGATTCAACAATAAATAAAATTCAACAACAGCTCTACATTCCACACAAGATTCGTGTGCCCAAACAACACCTTTGCAACTGCACTCTGGAGGGGCAGTACAGCTGTCAAAAAGCTCAGCCTAAAAGTGTACACATTGGAATTGACCAGGACTGTAGGATTGCACACGTTTGTGTATGGGAACGTTGTGCAGCAGTTCTGTTCCCCGTCAAGGAAGCGGAAGCCCATGCGAGATTTTCTTGGATGAAGACAATCGTTGGAAGAGGTTTGATTATACCTAATTAAACTACCCTTTTTTAGCAAAAATTGTGGCATAGAAAATTTACAGAAGTTATGGTATTTGTGTGAAAACAGTGCTTCAGTCCTATAATAGCAGTCATGGCTGTATCACTCACATACAGGAACTGTTCTAGCTAAATTACAACTAAAGGAGCTCTAAAGTAATTAAGAGACTACACATAATTTCCTGTTGTCCTAAATTAATGGTATCTGTCAGTGGTCCTCACATAAAATACCTTAGCAAGAAAATAAGTAAAGAATAAGCACTTGCTTTCACTTTAGAGTCCTCAGCAATTACAAACATCAGATATTGATTTTACATAAAATACTTTGGTTAAACAGTACTGAATTGTAACGCATAAAAAATAAAACTGATAAGAGTTCTGAATATGATTAATAACTCTTAACTTTCCTTATCATAATAACAGTGTCTCTCCATTTCTTACTCTGCTTGCATGGCTCATATCTGTAAAAGGAGAGAGGAAAATTTCACTCTCAGAAATTAGGAGTGAATTACTTCACCATGAAAAATTGCTTGAAATTTCTTCTGGAGGTAAAGAAAGAAGAATTATTGGGATTTTCAGTTGTTTGAGATCTTTTTCCTCTTTTTTTCCTTTCCTCTTTCCTAATCAATTACCATTTCCTCTGACAAGGCAAAACCAAAATATCCTACCTAGGATTACACACATCTTTTTAGGAAAGAGAATAAAATTAAATAAAGAATAAAATTAAATACCAAGCTACTTTCTTAAAATGCATCTTAATAAGTACATAGAGTGTCTAGTAACCTACTAAGAAACTGAAGCTGCCATGCAGGCAATACTATAACTGGCTAAACTGAGCAGCTGGGATTTATACACAGGCATCACATGCTTCATCATGGCTGCAATACTAAAATTACTTTTTCATGCCCATGCTTAATTATAAAAAAAACACCACCACCAAAAAAAAAAACCAAAAAACAAAACAAAACAAAATTAACAATTTACCAGCGTTCTATGTGCAGGTTTGAGAAAGTCTGCAGGGCAGCTTCTCTGGTGAGAAGTTTAAATCCGCACTGTGTGTCCCGGATCTCCTTGACACAGAGAAACCACACCAGGAAGTGGAACCCGTACATGAGGAGAGTTCGGAAGTAAGAGCGCTGTGGACAAAAGGCAACAAGTTAGGTGGTTTCATTTGCTTGAAGAGAGCTGTCTTACAGGAGAGTAAGCCTGTTTTGTGATAGCTTTCAAAGTTTGTAAACTGGTTGTATTTTGCACTGGACTGAAAACAGAACTTAGCAATTGTTACAGTCAAATGAAATTTTGGATGGAAGTGAAAGATTTTGATCTAGGGAAAGACTTGCCAGTCAAGTGTATAGTCTAGGAAAGGAGAAATCCAAGTTCCTTTTTCTCCTCTCCCCAGTTCAGAGCAGTTTTTCACTCTGGACTGTACCTTTTTAAATAAAGCAGGAACCTACATCTGGATTTCAAAAAATTAGTGGAACAGCCACAGTATCTTCTGCATGATTCTTTGGAAGTATACAATGGACCAAGTGAAAACTAGGTCTAAAGTAAAGGCTGCTGGGCAAAATATTTCATTTTATATTTCCAGCAATGTCTTTTGTTCTTTTACTTACACAGATATATTTTATATTCCTGGTAAGTGTACCCAGCCTATTTGGTTACACTTGTGTTCTTGACACAATCATACAGGTAAGTTTGTCCATGGACTCGAGAGGCTGGAGTCTGGATTTGCAGAGGTGCCTCTTAGTCTTTTATTCAAGACAGTTACTACACAACTAGAACTGTGATCCAAAAAATGCTTCTGTTCACTGCTGTTCTCAAGCTAAATTTAAGTGATTTGTATCTATGACTGCAAGCCATGTATCATCTAAAATCCTTAGGAGCCAACGACTCAACTCTTAAGTATCTCTGCGTGATAAGACATGCCTTTAAAGCCAACAACTTAGAATCTCACTTGAAAAATAGAGAAGATGCTTGGCATATTTTATGTTATAGCCTTTGGCTTAAGAAAAACAAAATTTATAGCTTGGGCCTTTTGCAAAGTGCTCCTGCCTCAGGTTAATGGTGGATCTGCTGTGGCTTCTTTGGCTCTTTTGGCTCTGTGACCAAAAACACGAGGCTCCCACCAGGGCCAGAAGGGAAGTGCTAGGAGGCTGCGTGACTGTCAGTGAAACTGTGCACTTACTTCACAAAGAGGAGTTCCTGGGTTGTACTTATCGCTCCTAAGAATATTTACGCAAGTCATAGTATAGATTCATTAAAGGACATTAACAATTCTGGAGGCAGACCAGAATTCTTGATGTATTGAGACTGAACACAAGGGTGAAATTCTGGTCTTAATAAATTCAATACAGCAGCTTATCACTGCTTCATTGTACTGTTTAGATGCCAGTAAGTCCAGAGAATAATCCCAAAATCTAAATGACTGCTCTGCAACTTTTTTATACCTATTGCACTACGCAACAGTCTTGTCTCATTACAGTAAAGGCAGTCTTTCTATTGTAGTCTAGGGACAACTGGGTGATGAAATGAAATGGGCTACACATTTCAAACAGATCAGTACTACCTAACCAGTTTGTGATTCTGAAAATTCAGAAATATGGGGAGAAGCAAGAAGCAAAGCATGTCCTAAAAATTGTACTTTTGTATAAAAAGATGAAAGTTCTGTTCCAATTCCACTCCCTAATGTAGCAAGACCTTTAAGAAATATGAATGCACTGAAAAACCTCTGTCCACATTCAGTAATTGATCATGCAATGAAACACTTTCTGGGCTCCACTTTATCAGCTACATAATCTCCCTGTAGTAGTTCCTAGTTTCTGATAAAAGATGAAGGTTTTTTTCTTCCTGGGTTGTTTTTTTTTTTTTTTTTTTTTTGGTTTTTTGTTACTTTTTTGTGAGGATGCTAATATACACACAGCAATATCTGCAAGAACTCAGGAAGACTGAACCACTGCAATACTATCTCATAAACCAGAATAAAAAAGTACAGATCTACCAGAGGCTGAACATTACCAGTGTAACTTATTTTGAACTTCTGTGACTATTTTATTAGCTGTGTATGTATTTTAGAATAATTTCAACTACTAAACATCAGTATAAACAAAGCTTACTCTTGAGAACATTAACCATGACAAGCACATCCAATGACACTAAAAAATGAGCCCAGCAATGTGTCTGCTGCAATACAAGTTCCATGCCTGTGCTTTGTCAATTACTGTCTGCCAAGATATCAGAAAATCAGATGCAAGATGAGGCCATGTGCCTGTGCATCACTGTTTATTATACAAGAGTCACACGTAGAACAGTACTGTCTGTGTTCAAAGCTCAAAAATTTTACTATGAGTAATACAGAAGACTTAAACCACTTTCCCATGAATAGAGGTACTCTTCAAACAACTGGCTACTAATTATCCCTAACTCATTTAAAAAAGGTTCTAAGATCTGCAGGCCAAGTTTTCGCACTAGAAGGAAATCAGTAATATTGATCTCATCAGCTGCCTTCTGATCCAGCCCCAGTACTGGGTACTAGATACCAAATCTTAAGGGTTTAGAAGCTCTGCTTGTGAGATATTCTCAACTATAAAAATTAAACCCATAAATTGGAACACTAACCAAAATGAGTTCAAAGTGCCTGAAATCTAGAACACATCCTTTGTATATAATGGAGGACATCCTGCATGTATGACAAGCTGTTCCTTATTTTTAGCTTCCACTATTTTACAAATATTGATTATCTAACTGCAAACTTGTAGAGCAGAAAAAAATAATGGAAATACTAGGTTATTAGTACACAGCAGGAAATGAAAACAAACCTTTGCTATTGAGTCCTTCTCCAGATGAGCTCTAGAACCACAGGAGATAGCCATCCCCTTCTGTACAGGAATACAAATCAAAGAGTTATACTTAAACTAATATTACTTGAACCAGTGGAATCTTGTGCTGAGAACCATAAAACAAAAAAAACCTTCAAAACAGTACACTTTTCTGCTTCCTCTAGCTGCACTTCTTCTACTGCTAGTTTTTAAGCCTAAATCAGTCTTCTGGAATTAAGAGACAATCTAAAGTTTATCACAATTTGCATATGGTGCAGGAAAGTTGCCTCAATTTATTCAGGTCTGGTTTAGCTTTACCTTGCTTACTTTATGCATACTACAAATGTGTTTAGCAGCACAGGTAAGTATGCAGCATTCCTAGGAACTAAAAGTTATAAGGTACATTTTCCTTAAATATTGCACAATGGAAGCAATGACAGAATAAAGCACTTGCTGCACTGATACATCTTCCAATGAATAAAATGCCATGGTATCAGCCAAAAATATAATCTCAAATTAAATCAACATGATCAAAACAAAAGGCTTAACACTATTCTAACTACTGCTTCTCACACAAAATCTCTCAAATCTACTCTATTTGAGGCCAATGCTGGAGAAGCAGCATTTGCTGCCACCCTGGTAGGGAAGAGCATCAAGGTCACACATGGCCCACTGGGTCCTGCGCTTGTGGCTCCTGCACTCACAGACTGCAGCCCCTTCCAGAGGTACCTCCCTGAAGCTCTGCCTGGAAGGCTGCACATCTCTTCTGGCACTCTGGGAAACCAGCTACAAGTACCTCACTAATCTGCATTAAAGCAGAAAATAAACCTCAGTTCTTTCAAGTCAAGCTCCCAAAAGAGAATGACTGTTCAGGGAGGTGTTCTTGTTCCACAGGTTCTTGAGTTTTTGTTTACAATAACAGTTCTTCCAAATACTGTCATTAGACTAAGGACCCTGAGAAAAGAAAACCTGTATAAAAGAAGGTGGAATTAAGATGCACCCTTAAAGGTATATAAGATGACATCAGATAAAATGAAAAGACAAAACAGTTAACAAAGAAAACTAAGTAGGAATCACATGGTATTTACACAGAGTGGAACAACTTCAAACAATTTGAACAAAGGATAAACAGCAAATAGAACATTCTGTACTGCCTTGAAGAAGGCACAATGGATGCAAGGGAGGTAAGAACTCAGTGAAAGCTCCTTTTGACCTTACACTTAGGTCTTCAGACTTACACCTACATCTTCAACTGGATCTCAAAAAATTTGAAGAGAACTACAAAAGTCTATCTTGTGTATTAAAGTATGCATGTGAATTGAAGTAAAAGCATAAGAATTTATACTCACAGGCCACGGCTGGAGATTCTTTAGACCTTCTTCTACTTTTTCAATATCTGCAAATTTTGTAGCTCCATCTGCATCAGCCATAAGAATCTTTTTTCCCCGAGAACTAAAGACACCCTGCAATCAAAATAGTCAATTGAAAATTCAACACCTTTGAAATCAATTATTTGCCATAAGCTAGGTGCAAGACACTCCAAAAACCTAATGTACTAACACAACACTGATATCTAACAGATTCCACACAACAGCTGAGTCTTAAAATTCTGCTAACAATTATTTACCTATTTATACAGTAATAGCATCTAGAGACTTCACACGCTGAGTGTACACAGTGACAGACAATGCATGAACATGAAAGGCTAACAATCCTTCTCAGGAAAACCTAAAACTAAAAGTCAACAAGTTGCTACAGTCACCTTGAGAGTGGAGCACAGAAGCAGTGATTAGCAGTTGCTACTGCACTGAATGGCTTTTCTTTGTCATGTGAACTATCTCAAAAATAATTTAAGTCTCAAGCCACAGTATCACTGCAAAACACTTGTGATGCACAGGTTTCACAGCTTATTTAGCTATACGCTTGGTCAGAAAAATGTCATCATTTTTAAAGGGATCCAGACAGGAAAACAATTATAGCAGTGTGACAAAAGTACTGTTGCAACCAAGCATGTGTGTGTCTGGAAAAGTCTGTCAAGGAAGTAGCTGTACACACATCCACTCTACACGATGCACTTTAGCAGTGTATCACACAGAAAATGGTTCTCCTTCTCTTGGAATAACTTTAAAATTGTCTCCCTTATAACAGTTCCATATGTTCTAATATAATAGTCTCTCCATTTCCTATAGTCACTCATTTTTCATAAAAAATAAAGTGGCATAGTAAAGACAGAGCTGAAAATACAGATAAAGACATGGCACTGACAATCCATAGATCATACCAACCCTTTTTCAGAAAAGCGAGGTGTCATTCATCATTGGAATACAATGTTCCTTCTAAATGTGTGACAGCTATTCCATTTTTAGAACATGTTAATTTTATGATAATATCTATGTGAAAGCATGAATTGTGCTGTTTTGACTATTGAGTGTGGGGGATAGCAGTGGGCTTCAGTAAACATAAACTTTGCTGGATGAGTTCTTGTTTATCAGCCATGTTAAAAACCACAGCCACGACCCAGAGAGCAAAGTTTGACAATTTGGCTCTATTTTGTCTACAAAAGCTTAACTTTAATCTTTAATCACAGTTTTGTTTTGTTTTATTTTGTTTTTTACTTTTGGTTGGGTTTTATAAATGCAAGCCCATTTCTAAGTAGAACTAACATGAATATGAAATTCAAGCCTTCTTTTCCATTTTGAATTTTCATATTAAAAAAAGTCTTTGTTATTTATCATTCTGGAAAGACAACACTGCTACCAAGATCTAAAAAAAACCTTATTTTAAAAAAACTTTTTGCTTTAATTTATAGAATCTCTACTCAGTTTTCCCATAATCATTTTCTTAATGCATTGAATTCAAACTGTCAATCAGCACAGCTCTGTCTTCTGCATATTTGGGCACAGGTAGTTCAAACAGAAAAGGAGATGAAAGTATTAATTACCGTCCTGACTGCTCCCCCTTTCCCTCGATTTTTTTCCAAAGATATCACTCGCACTTTGTCACTTCCATATTTCTTGCAGTACTCCTTTGCAACCTGACAGATGCACAAAAAAACAGCATAAAACAAAACCAGGAACCAAGGGAGAAGTGTACATTTGCTCACCCTTCAAAAGAAAATAAATTAATAGCACAGAGGTATAACCACTTCAGGCGGCACAAATACATTGCCAGTGTTCGCTGGAGTCTGTTTGGGAAAATAAAAAACAGTTCACAGTCAAAACAGGAAGACTGAAGAAAGTAAGTAATGTTCAATGAGAACAGGGTATTTCCGTAAGCAATTTCAATCCCCATCCTCCCACCTCCAAAAAACTCAATCCTAATTTAATTTATATCATACTATTGCAAACCTTTTCTATTAACACCAATAGTTAATAAAATAAATACAATTTTCTATGACAGCCACCTATTTCTCCTTTGTCTTGATGCTATTTGTGGTTTGGAGAAAAATACATATTGATCTAAAATTCCATTCATACTGCAAGATCTGAATATTTTGTGCAGAAGAGAAAGCTTGAGTTTTCTCCTAATTTTTTCTAAAGGTTGTCTTGGGTCCTTTTAAGTCCAGAGGCCTGCAGCCATTGTATGCTCAGTTGAAAGAAATGGTAGAAAGAATGCACAGCAGTCAAAAATATATACCAGCAATATGCATTTTAGTGTGTACCTCAAACATCTTCCAAGCAGTAGGAAAGAATCCCAGGAGGCTAGTGTCCCTTGCCAGTGACATACATCAAAATGGAAGCAAAAGAATACAGAACTATTTTGAAAATACTGCCACTGACACGTGGATTTTTAAATGAACAATCTCACAAAGGGTGTGGGGAAGAACTGTGTCAGCTGTTCTGCCAATCACAGTATAAATCAGGTATTTTAAAAGACTTTTTACCTTCTTCAAACTCATATTCACATCATCACTATGCACATGTAGAGTGTTTCATGAGAAATTCCTTGAAATTAGGAATAGAATTCTTAGAATCTCAGCTGCAGGAAAATGGCTGTCACAGTTGCCAATCAAGAAAACTAGAATTTGTAAAAGAATTACATGTGTATTCATGTGCATATGTGCCATCCACAATG
The DNA here is from genome assembly GCA_013389925.1 of Aegithalos caudatus. Classification (NCBI taxonomy): domain Eukaryota; kingdom Metazoa; phylum Chordata; class Aves; order Passeriformes; family Aegithalidae; genus Aegithalos; species Aegithalos caudatus. The sequence continues at coordinate 387,030 of WEIU01008655.1, forward strand.
CACACAGGACAATGACAGAAATAACTCAGAAATGTGAGCTTCAACTGTCAACTGCTTCAAGTACGAAAATATAAATATAAACCACTGTTATATTCCACAAATATACAAAAATCCAAACAAAATTCCATGCCTCTGATTGCTTGGGAAGATATTTCTTTTTCTTACCTTTGCAGTTTGATCTTTACTACCATCATTAACCACTATCACTTCATAAGTGAATGAAAGATCTTTTTTCTAGAAAATAAAACCAGAAATAATGCATTTCATTCAATTTCTTAAGTAGACAGTAGGTCTTTCAAACACCATTATTCTTTTCCCCCTTGCAGTAATTCAGAGTTGCCAACAGACACAAATATGATGCAGTAAATTCGTTAAGATGGCATAATTAAAGAATTTTGACATATTTGATGCAGGTATCCTTACACTGCTTGCCATGTTACCATCTAGAACTGAAAAATCAATTTAGTTGTAGAAGATGGAAGCTTAGAAAAACATCACTTTTAAGAAAACCCAAACAAAATCAACAAACTTTCACAATAAGCTTCTTAGCCAGAGAATACATCCTAATGAAGAACAGATGCTTATGAAACTTGTTGCAACAAACCAGAACTTAGTTTAGAAAGTTAAATGCGTAAGTTAATCCTTAGCTGTGTCTTGGACAGATTTCATGCACATTAAGATTTTTTCATTCTATAGCAGCATATTAAATTTTTACTTCATTTAAAAATCCGTTTTTGCACTTGATCTAAAAATAACTGATAAGAGGCAGAAGCATTATTTCTAAATGTCCAAGTACTACTGTTTTAATGTACACTAATAACAAAGTGACTAGATCACTGACTTGTTATACATAATAATAAAAAAAAAAGAATTTTGATGCAAAAAGACAATACCTGTCTTTTTTCTAGATAATCCAAAGCTTCATCCATCATAAGTGGTACTACAGAAAAGATGGAGGAGGTCAGGTTAGCAGATTATAACACCAAAAGAACCTGTACAAGCAAGCTGAAAACAGCCACAAAGCAAGGCTGAGCAAATCAACTCTCATACCACACTACTCTCAGTAAACAAGCTTAGCAGCTGCAACTTTAAGTGCTGTCCTTCCTGAATGCAGAAGGAGCACTGAAGAAAAACACACATGCAATAAAAAGACAGGATAAAAATATTTTTTCTGAGGAACCAACTTTTCATTTTGAAGAATGTAATTCTTTATGCAACATTAAAGGGAAAAAAACCTATTCTTTATGACTGACCCTGTAAACCAGCCCTGACTACCTATTTAAGCAAGCTGCCAGCTTGTGTACTGCCACATCAGCTTTAGAGCTTGGTTTTTTCTATCACATCTAAAAGCCTTCACTCAGTATCAGGTACTCCTATATATGGGCAAGTCAAACACAAACCCGTGAGGTCATCCCTTTTCCTGCTTGTCTGAAGCTGCTGTTGTTGTTTAAAGAGTGGAAAGCTCCCAGATCAATTAAAAAAGAATTTTACTACTTCTTGCCTTGCAGCATTTGCAGCGGCAATGGACAGCCATTCTTCTAGGGCTCATTAAAATTAAGATGATTTTTACAAGTGCCCCATGCTATTTTTAGCAGTAGAAATCAAGTTACACAATGCCTAAATTTTGAAATTCAATGTACTTGGACTGTTTTCTGGAAACTGTGTCCAAAATCTGATACATAATTTGGCCTGCCAGAATCTACTGCTAACCCAACTGACCTCAGCATTATTACAGTAACAACAGATAAATTTTCTTCTTTTCCTCAAAACAAGAAAAATCTTACACCGGTTTTCCTCATTGTATGAAGGCACAACGACAGAGAGTTCTTTTGTAGCAGGATCGTGTATATTTGGTGATCCTTTCCTGCATTCAGCATCTTCGTGTGGCATTGTTTTGGCAGTTACATGAGCAATTACACAAATCTGTGATGAAAAAGAAACAAAAAAAGTTGTCAAGCATTCTATTAGAAGTTTACCTATCTGTTAAATGTGCTACCAGGGGCAACCAAGTATGTTCCAGTAATGAGGTGGGTCACTCTTGTGGAATTTCACACAGGACCAAAACCCTCTCATGCCATTTGGTTATTCCCACTCTGACCACTGTCAGCATCACTGGCTTGTTGCTGTTTTTAACTGCAAAGCATGCAGGTACCTCCAAAGTTGTGGTCCAAGCCCCTTCCCCAAGTAACCCTGAGCACATAAGCAGGTGCCACCTCGGATCCCCCATCAGGCCACTGAAATCAACAGCAAGGCTCATGACCAGCCACCCGTATGTGATTGCAAGACTGAGGCTCTGATGGATTTTATGCATGGCTAAAAAAAAAAAAACCGGTAGAACTTGGGTTCTGGAGCACTTTTACTTGGTTACACCACACACTGAGAATCCCTTATGTTGAAAAAGACCCCTGAGATCACCGATGCCCCCAGACCACGGTATCAGCTGGACCACTGCACTGAGTGCCACGTCCAGTCTTTCCTTAAACACCTGCAGGGACGATGCCACCGCCACCTCTCCGGGCAGGATGCATACGTGGCACTGTGGACAGGCAGCAGAATTTTGCTTTCCAGGGGGTCGAACTTCTTAATCTCGCAGGACATTTCGGACACGCAGAAACACAGCGACTTCCCAAATGGTTAACGCGAAGGCGTTACCAGGACATTTCCCAACACGTACTGCAAGGCTGAAATGCTCCGTCTTGGTCCCCTTTGCCAGGCGCGGCACCCCACGCCTTGCCGAAACACGTTCCCCGCACATCCCCCCGCACAAGCGCAGCCCTGCCGGCTCCTCCTGCCCCGCACGGGCCGGGGCGGGACCGCGGGACCTCCGGGCAGGGCCGGG